>JAMZDL010000048.1:0-186571 GCA_027579765.1 Candolleomyces efflorescens
AAACGGCGGTCGGGTTGGTAGTTGGGGTACTATCTTCCATAACCCTCACACCATCTGAATGTTCTTCTCGCCATTTTTGTTCCAAACCAGAATTGCCCCCCCCCCCCCCTTTTAGACTCCGTGCGAAGCTAGTTGACCGGGCATGTATTTTGAGCTTGTCCGAACCCTGCACCGGAGTGGAGAAATTGAGCTGGGGAGGTTGGTACAAGGATGTTGCACGCGAGAAGCTCAGCGTCCGTCCAGTTGCTGCCGGACTTTGCAGAGCGAATTAGCTGAGCCATGGCAGGGACAAAGAGGTGTAACCGCTGTATCTAGTGCTGAGACCACGGAAATTGTAACACTCATGACACAACAATTTGCTAGGATTAAATCACAGTCCCGTAGGCGTACTATTCCTCACGCATCCCATCGGTTTGGGGGCATTTTCATTCGACATCGATGAATTTTTTCGGCTGGTCTGCTTATGCTCGCGGCTTTGGTATTCGCATGCTGCCCCATCATATGCATCATTTCGGAGTCAACTCCCCTCTTGAACCACTCCACTCGCCTCGAATGGCACCCCATTTGTGCCTGCATCGCCCATTGCCCACCGTCCACGATTCTTTTTGGTCGACGGCGGGCTGGACGAAACGCGATTTGAACGCCTCTGATTGGGGTCTACCAAAGATGCGATACTGATAAGCATACTATGCCAGTGTAGCAGACTGCACGAGCTCTGTGGTACGAATCATCTTCTATCTTGCCCACTCTGTCAACAATCGAAGACTTGTCGAGGTATGTACTCATTACCACGCACGCATCTCACCGTATCCATGACGATGAGGCTGAGCTGTTGTCGAGGCTGCGCGGACTCTGGCAGTGCCCATTGATATGTTGTCGGGGTAGGCATCTCCTTATCACTGTCTCTCGGACGTAGTAGTTGACCTCGTCTTCCCCCTTGCAGATCTGGGATCTATGAAATGCTAAACGTTCTGATACCTTGGCAAGGTGGTCGCCGATCCATCAAAACGGAAAATCCTCCTGGGCCCTGGGGTGACTATTCGCTTATTTCTTGAACCTCCAGAGTCACTCGTAAAACCCGCTCAGGGAATGGCAGACATGCACGTCGTAGCCCTCAGGGTCTACGTAAATACGAGGGAAGGAGTGCGGATAAAACGTCTGTCGATTGAGATTACTATCCTGCAAGGACATTCCGCTCGCAATTCTGTCTAGATCTGGGATGGGTATCTTCCATTCAGTGCCGATGGCTTCCTTCTGCTTGGCCTACCTATGCCCGTGTCTTGGGGTATAAAAGGGGTCGTATACTGGCTCATTCTGGTCTCCTCAGAGCTGGTCTCCCATCCACTACTCCTCCCTCACGGAAACACAACACAGTCAGCGTTGAACGCTTTATCTCTTCATCAACCTCTTTTGAACTTTTAAATCATCTTTATCACCATGGTTCAAGCATCTACTTTGCTCGTTACGGCTGCCTTCATCATTGCCCCCATTCTCGCCGCTCCTGCTCCTCCCCACCACCACCACAAGCATATTGCCGCCGACTCCGCGCCTGTTAGCGCCGAATCCTCTGCGTGAGTACATCATATGTCGATTACCCCCATACTAGGCCAGATGACTGATGCATTCTCATATCTGCAGTGTTACCAGACGCACTATTGACAACCCCGACGTGCTCGACATTGAAGCCCGCGAACCCAATCCATTCAGTTTCAAGAAGGCGTTCCGTGGTATCGCAAGAGTTGCTAAGAAGGTCGCACCTATCGCACTCAAGGCTGCCCCTCTCCTCCTCCGCCGCGACGAGGAAGGTAACCTGTACGTCCGCGAGCTCGATGCGGACGAACTTGCCCTTCTCGAAGCCCGGGACCCCAAGTTTAACCTGGGCCGCACCTTCAGGAAGATCAAGGGTGCCGTCAGCAAGGGACTGAAGGTTGCCGACAAGGTTGTGAGCACCGCTCATAAACTTGGGTTGAGGGAGCTCGACGACGGACTCTACCTTGAAGAGCGGGAGTTCGATCCCTCGAGCCTTGACTTCGAAGAACGCGACTTTGAAGATCTCGACGAGCTGGAGGCGCGCAAGTTTGCGTTCGGGCCAAGGTTTGGGAAAGGACCTTTGAAGCGAGGTGGATTCCACCGTCATGCCTCTCGCGATTTTGATGATGAGGTTATGGAAGTTGAGGCGAGGTCTCTCGATGAGCTTGACTGAAGATATCATACCCTTCCATCTCGTTTACCGACCGGTTGTGTTGGAGTAGTTTTTTTCCATGGCTCTTACGACTCTCATGTAGTTTTATATCTGAGGGTCGACTACAATGATAACACTTGTCCAGCCATCCTATCGTACCACTTAACATCGCTGAAGGGGAAGCCGTCAATCTGGGCTCAGCTCAGCTGCCATTCCACGCTTTCGTGCGTACTTGGAGATCGAGAGTTAGGCATGGTCATTTATTGTATTTGTGAAGTAGTGCATCAGCGCCAAACCCTCATATGATTCAATGTCACGAAGCCTCACGCTTCGCATACCATTTTTCATTCCGCCACCACACCATTGATGCTAAATGCAGGGGAGATATTGGTGACCTGATTCACAGAATTCTACATTGTCGTCGTTAGTATTTCGGCTGCCTGGACGATGGGCTGCGCAGGCTGTCACTATATCGGGTAGACAAACCTTTTTAATGTTATCTGACATGAAACTTGCTCGAGGCTCACTGCCACTCCCTTTATAGGTACGGGACACCTGGATATACCAGCAGTTATTCTTGAGTGTCAACGTTCTCGCGGATCTGTTAATCAAAAGGAAAATCCCCTTGGCTAAAACGGTGCTCGGCAATGTTTGCCAAAAATAAAGCAGAGGAAAGCTGCTCTCAGACATATTATTGGATTTACTATGTGCACGCGGGAAGAGAATCAAGGAGAGTAAAATACGGTCGGCGTCCAGGGGATCTGAACGTATGGGGAATGAAACATTCCTCAATTCAGTCCACAACACACTCCCCGCACGTATACCGTCGTATCTTTCAATTTAAACGTCGACGATTCTTTTCAGGTGCCCTACGGATACATGCGTCGTTGAGGGATAAAAGGCTTGGCATCCTGCCCATTCTACTTCCTCCAGAGCTGGTCTCCCACTACTCCTCACAAATTCCACAACATAGTCGGCGTTGAGCGCCTCTACCTCTATCATCAATCCGTCTGATCTCATACCTTTATCTTCTTCCTTACCATGGTTCGATCGTCCAGCTTGCTCCTCGCCGCTGTTTTTGTCATTTCCCCGGTCCTCGCTGCTCCCACCCCTCACCATCATCACCGAGCGCACGTCGCCACTGACGCCATTCCTGAATCTTCTCCGTGAGTCTACCGATTACCGACACAGCTCACCAAGGACAACAGCTGACTCATCAATTTCTTTATGTCTACAGTGTCGCCAGCCTCGAAGCACGCGATCCCAACCCTTTCAGCTTCAGGAAAGCGTTTTCAAGTGTCGCCAACGTCGTTAAACAGGTCGCACCCATCGCCGCCAAAGTTGCGCCTATGCTCATGGGAAGGGACGAAGAAGGGAATATCTATGTGCGTGAGCTCGAAGAGGAAGAGCTCGATTTCCTCCAAGCCCGGGAACCCAGGATCAGCCCAGTCCTGATGGAATGGGCGAGGAAACATCGTACTCCCCCGTACTTTCCCGAGCCCAGGAGAAAGCGTCCCGATCTGGGGTTGAGGGAGATCGACGACGGGGTCTACCTTGAAGTGAGGGAGTTTGACCCCTCAGGCCTGAATTTCGATCTTGAAGAGCGCGACTTTGATCTTGATGCGCGTGATCCCTGGACTTTCCGGGGTGTGTGGAACGACGTAAAGAACGTGGCGGGAAAGGTGTTGGGCGTCGTGGACAAAGTTAGTGCTACGGCTCACCGAATGGGCTTGCGTGAGCTTGAGGATGACGCGGTGGAGGCTGAGGCTAGATCACTCAATGAGCTCGATTAGATTAGAGATACGTTCAAGTTTACAGATCGGCTGTGTGGATTTGGCATCCGTTGAGCAGTCCTTTTCTTTTCATGGATATACCATACCCTCAAATGTAGCTCAATATATCGGAGGGGGTATTCAGAGGGGTGAAAACAATGCCATTAAGCCTGAAAATCCTGCAAAATCTCATCTGTGTTCAGGCACGATGTGAATCCCATCAAATTTGATTCGCGACTTCGTGCTCACGCCACCGGAGCCAAATAGAGAACCGAGAAGTCGACTCCCATTCAAGTCATTGATCACTGTTGTCCCCATGGCTCCCATACAGTTCGCCGCAGAACTCTCAAAACACTCCAGTTATTGTTGAGGCTGCTGCGTGGACTATGGGCAGTGCTCACTGCCATATCGTTGGGTAAACATTACCAGAATTCACTGGCACTTTGAGAAGGAGTTGCGGTTTCGGGACTCGCAAGACTCGAGGGGATCCCCTGGCACTCTATTCGCTTATCGAGACCTTCTACCGCTCTTCGCTCGTTTTACGCTGCAAGCAAAGGGGAGGACAACAGACCTAGGCCTCGCACCGCTGGTTCGATATGAGCAGAAGGGATCGAGTGCGGATCGACCAAGTCTGGTAATTATCCAGCGGATGGCAGTGTCTAATGAACGGGCACTGAATAGTCTGCCAATACAAACTCTAGTCTCGTGCGCGCACTCTTCCTCACGCATCCCATCGGTTTGGGTGCCTTTTCATTCAACGTCGATGATCTTTTTTAGCTAGTCTGCCTCTGCTCAGGGCTCTGGGGTATAAAAGACCTCGTGAACCATTCTGGTCTCCTCAGAGCTGGTCTCGCACACACTACTCCTCCCTCGCAATCAATACAGTCAGCGTTGAACGCTTCTGCTTCCTCATCCTCTAATTTGACCTCCCCACTTCCACTTCATTCATAATGGTTCGATCTTCCGCTTTGCTCGTCGCCGCTGCTTTCGTCATTGCCCCCGTTCTCGCCGCCCCGGCTTCTCACCATCATACCCACAAGCACGCCCCTGCTAGCGCTGAATCTGCTCCTAGTCATACTGACACGGATTCCCCTGCGTGAGTATACCAGATTCCTATCTGTACACATGACCGATTGAATTTCTATCATCTACAGAGTCGCTGCGCGGTCGGTCGATCACCCCGACCTGCTGGACATTGAAGCCCGCGAACCCAACCCCTTCAGCTTCAAGAAGGCGTTCCGTAGCGTCGCGAATGTCGCCAAGAAGGTCGCCCCCGTCGCGCTCAAAGCTGCACCTCTCCTCCTCCTCCGCCGAGACGAAGAGGGCAACGTCTACGTGCGCCAGCTCGACGCGGAGGAGACCACTTTCCTCGAAGCTCGGTACAGCAGAGTGATAGGTTCTACGCTGAAAAGTGTCAGACGTCCCAGGCGGGTTGCGACCACCGCTCAGGCTCTCGGCTTGAGGGAACTCGACGAGTTGGAGGAGCGTGATTTCGATTTGGACGAGTTGTACGAGCGTGATCCGTTCAGCTTCGGCAGGATCTGGAGACAGGCGACCGGCGCAGCGGGGAAGGTGTTGAACGTCGCGGAGAAGGTCACCTCCACGGCCCGTCGCCTTGGCTTGCGCGAGTTGGAAGACGAGCTTATGGAAGCCGAGGCCAGGTCGTTCGATGAGCTTGATTAGATATCTATCTGAGTTGCAGGAGTTGTTGTTTTTCCTCGGCTTTACGATGCATCCTTTAATCAGAAACTGTATATATGTAGCCGCTGCTTCAAATGCATTCTTTACGCCAGACAAGATAGCCGAATTGATGTCCAATCGTACAAACATAGGTAAGAAGAAAGAAAATGTTTCAGAGTCACAACGAAACGATCCTTGACCATGAGACAATCTCCTTGGAGCGTGACTTGAACGATGAAAAGTGCACGAAACACTGGATCGCGCTCATCAGTCCTCTTTCAGGTCAGCGCCAAATCCAACGATTGCTTCGGCGATAGGCCATTCTGCTGTCCATCCATGAATATAGTGGGCCCAGTTCCATCGCCCTGAAAATTTCCGGTCATTCACAGGCCCTACAACGCTATGGAATTAAACTTACAATGAAAGCCGTGGGGAACCCTTTGTCGAAGGGCAAGATACTTTCCAAGTAGTCGATGTGCTTCTTAGTAAGGGCAATATCGAGCGCTTCGATGTTGTCCTGCAGGTGTTCGACTTTTCGACCTCCGATAATGGGGAAAACGAAGCGAGTCTTGTGCATCAAGTAGGCGATAGCGACTGCCACGTTCTTTGGTGAGTACTCTCAATCATGGCAAAATGAAGCTTGGAAAGCTCACCAGCGTTGAGGCTTTTCGCTCCGACTTGACCTGCAACTTCCTTAAGAGCATCAGAGATCTTCTTCTCGTCAGGAGTGCGTTTCCAGCTGTCTGAGCCTCCTCGACCGAGTGTGCCAGATTCAAGGCGCAGCTTCTCTTCGGCGTCAGAGCGAATCTTACCCCCGGCCAGAACACCCCATGGAGCCAGAGCCATGCCTGAGTAATTGCGCGTTGAATGAGAGCGTAAGGGAGGGCGAAAAAAGAGGATGGACCAACCTTGGCTCCGTGCCATTGGGATGATCTCCCGCTCGAAAGAACGGTCAAGGATACTCCAAGATCCTTGATAAACGGAAAATGGTGTCAAAGCATGGTCGCGAGCGTATTGATTCGCTTGCGAGACGACCCAAGCAGGGGCGTCAGAGATACCCTGTCAAAGAACAACAGGCGTGTATGAGCCAAGGGTTGCTTCTTAGTTCTCGGTCTACTGACCAGGTAGAGGACCTGTCCCCTGAGAACAAGCGCATGAAGAGCTTGCATCAGCTCCTCAATACTCGTCGAGTAGTCATAGAAGTGGACATAGAGCAGATCGATGTAGCTGGTTCGCAACTTCTTCAACGAGCCTTCGACGCTAAGGCGGATGGACTTGGAGCCGTTTCCTGCGTAAAGAATTTTTTGCTGAACTGTTGGGTCAGTCCTTGGCCAACCGACGCTATACTGAATGAAGTATGAGCTGATTGGAGGTAAGCCACTTGTAACGCTATTATCGTCACCTTTGTGGCGATGAAAAGCTGATCGCGGATTCCTCGCTTCTCAGCCCATTCACCAAGGAACATCTCAGAGGTTTGTTCGCCGCTATATACAAGGGGGTGGGTGTCGATCAGTCAATTATTACAGGAGGGTAATGCGCATGATACTCACTACCAGTTGGCGGTATCGAGGAAATTGCCACCTAGATCGAAATAGGCATCCAAGAGTTTGAAACTGCTTTCCTTGGTGGTCAAGCCTATGTTATAGCTGTATTTGGACGAGTCCCCAATACCTAGGCCCCCAAGGCAGAGAGGAGAGACACGAACACCGGCAAGAGTGGACAGTTGACGGTAGACGCCAAGCTTAGAGCGAGGAGCTGGAGGAAGGGGGAATACTTCTGCAAGGGACATTTTCGAGTGTGGTCGTCGTAGAAGTGCCTTCTGACTCGAATGGAGTCAGTTCTGGAGGGACGCTTCTGGTTTTATAGGCCTTGAAAAGTGGGTCAAGATAGTGTTTGCAGACCAAAAATGACGACACTGTTGGCTTAGCAAGACATTAAAAGCCTTTTCGCTTAGTGTAAATTCTCCAGACTCCCCTGGAAGGGTTGATTGGTAACGAGAAGAAAGGTCAAATCGAAGAACGAGGCCCGAAGCATTAGTAAACCTCTGCAGAAAACTTGGAACAAGACGTAATAGTTTCTGTGGTCGCGAGCGTTTCTGATACTAGGGATTCCGAGGAAGCATTTGCGCCATCGTACTAGACAGATGTTGGCCCATCCCGGTGATCAAGGCGGTTAAATCGCGCGTTCTGCGCCCAGTATGTAGCAGATAAAATTCCCAAGGTGGCTCTCAGAAGTGGCAAGGGGCAAGCCGAGATACCCTCCGAGCTCTCGGTAGTCCCATAGTGGTTATACCGAAGCGTTGTGAGGACTGGGGACGGTTGAATCGTGCGTTCTTTTTTCCGAAGAGGTGGCTTCCAGGGCCAAGTGACCATTCAAGCCCTGCAACTCTGGGTACATCGGTAGTCCCAGAAAGGTTATTCCGGAACGTGAAGAAGAGCCACTACGTATGCAGATTGGGCCGAGTACAGAAGGAGGAACCTGCCTTATCCTACGATGTCAGGCCCGGCGCTCGAAAGGTTGCAGGCTTTTCCACTGGTGGGGTTGCAGAGGTGGCTTGAAAAAGTTGAAATGAAGGCTGCGTGAGTCGACTTCAAGGCGACTTTGCACGACGGACACCGTAACCTAATTGGCAGAACCTTCGACTCCAAACAAGCTTTGTCAGCCACAGACCTAGCCGCCGCCACAGCGCAATTGAACGGTTGTAAATATTCACTTTATCTCTCCTTCTATAACCCAAGCGCAATCGATAGCTATCAGGAAATGGGAGAGTCTCTGGTACAGTCTCTGGTACATATGCAAGATTAGTAGTTTGTAATAATCCCCGACTTCTAGCTAGCAGCGGGAATAGTAAGAAAAATTCGTCGTTGCATCCACATCATGAGCCGTCAGTCAATCAGTAAGTACTTGCAAACTTCTACATACCTCGACACTCCACTACCAATGAGGAACCCTCCAACAGCCGCCGAGACCAAAACCACAAATGCAGAAACGATCTCATACCGCCTGGAAGCACCGCTCACCGATCCGTGACTCGTACTCCCCAAATGCTGCCTCTCCAATCCCAAGCCCGCGAACCCAACCCGTTCAGCTTCGGCAGAATCTGGAGACAGGCGACTGGCGCAGCGGGGAAGGTGTTGAACGTCGCGGAGAAGGTCACCTCCACGGCCCGTCGCCTTGGCTTGCGCGAGTTGGAAGACGAGCTTATGGAAGCCGAGGCCAGGTCGTTCGATGAGCTTGATTAGATATCTATCTGAGTTGCAGGAGTTGTTGTTTTTCCTCGGCTTTACGATGCATCCTTTAATCAGAAACTGTATATATGTAGCCGCTGCTTCAAATGCATTCTTTACGCCAGACAAGATAGCCGAATTGATGTCCAATCGTACACAAGCATAGCTAAGAAGAAAGAACCTGTTTGAGAGTCACGATGAAACAATCCTAGACCATCTCCGGAGCGTAACTTGAATGAAAAGTGCTGGATCGTGCTCATTAGTCCTCTTTCAGGCCAGCGCCAGATCCAACGATTGGTTCGGCAATAGGCCATTCTGCTGTCCATCCACTCGTACGGATGAATATAGTGGGCCCAGTTCCATCGCCCTGAAAAATTCCAGTCATTTCCAGGCCCGAAACGTTATGGAATTGCAGCTCACAATGAAAGCCGTAGGGAACCCTTTGTCGAAGGGCAAGATACTTTCCAAGTAGTCGATGTGCTTCTTAGTAAGGGCAATATCGAGCGCTTCAATGTTGTCCTGCAGGTGTTCGACCTTTCGACCTCCGATAATGGGGAAGACGAAGCGAGTCTTGTGCATCAAGTAGGCGATAGCGACTGCCATTGACACGTTCGTTATTAAGTATTCTCAACCATAGAAAATGAAGCTTGGAAAGCTCACCAGCATTAAGGCTTTTCGCTCCGACTTGACCCGCAACTTCCTGAAGAGCATCAGAGATCTTCTTCTCGTCGGGAGTGCGTTTCCAGCTATCTGAGCCTCCTCGACCGAGTGTGCCTGATTCGAGACGAAGCTTCTCTTCGGCGTCAGACCGAATCTTACCCCCGGCTAAAACACCCCATGGAGCCAGAGCCATGCCTGAGTAGGTGCGCGGTAAATGAGAGCGTAAGGGAGGCGGAAAAAAAAGAGGATGGACTGACCTTGGCTCCTTGCCATTGGAATAATCTCCCGCTCGAAAGAGCGGTCAAGGATACTCCAAGATCCTTGATAAACGGAGAACGGCGTCAAAGCATGGTCGCGAGCGTATTGATTAGCTTGCGAGACGACCCAAGCAGGGGTGTCGGAGATACCCTGTCAAAAACAAAAGGCGTATGTGAGCCAAGAGCTGCCCATTCTTAGTTCTCAGTCTACTGACCAGATAGAGGACCTGTCCCCTGAGAACAAGCGCATGAAGAGCTTGCATCAGCTCCTCAATACTCGTCGAGTAGTCATAGAAGTGGACATAAAGCAGATCGATGTAACTGGTTCGCAACTTCTTCAACGAGCCTTCAACGCTCAGGCGGATGGACTTGGAGCCGTTTCCTGCGTAAAGTATTTTTTGCTGAACGGTTGGGTCAGTCCTGGGCCAACCGACGCTATACTGAATGAAGCATGAGCTGATGGAAGGTCGCCACACGTAACGGCATGGATCGTCACCTTTGTGGCGATGAAAAGCTGGTCGCGGACACCTCGCTTCTCAGCCCATTCGCCAAGGAATATTTCAGAAGTCTGTTCGCCGCTATAGGCGAGTGATTGGGTGCCAATCAATCGATATTCACAGGAAGGTAATGCGCATGATACTCACTACCAGTTGGCGGTATCGATGAAATTGCCACCTAGATCGAAATAGGCGTCCAAGAGTTTGAAACTGCTTTCCTTGGTGGTCAAGCCCATGCTATAGCTGTATTTGGACGAGTCCCCGATACCTAGGCCTCCGAGGCATAGAGGAGAGACCCGAACACCGGCAAGAGTGGACAGTTGACGGTAGACACCAAGCTTAGAGCGAGGGGCTGGAGAGGGGGGGAATATATCTGCAAGGGACATCTTCGAGTGTAGTTGTCGTAGAAAAACTTTGTGACTTGGTTAGAGTCAGTTCTGGCGGGACACTCTTGGTTTTATAGGCCGTGAAAGGTGGGTCAAGATAGCGTTTGTAGACCTAAAATGACGACACTGTTGGCTTAGCAAGACGTTGAAGGCCTTTTTGCTTAGTGTACACTCTCCAGCGGCCCTTGGAGGGGTTGATTTGTAACAAAAATAAAGGGCCAGACGGGAGAACGAGGCCTAAAGTATTAGTAAACGTGAATCAAGAAATAACAGTAGTTCAAGTGGGCGAGCGCTTCTGATAAGAAATTCCTCGGAAGAATTTGCACCATCGGAGTAGACATAATTGAGGCCATGCCAGAGATCAAGCAGAGTGGTTGAGTTGTGAGTTCTTGGCCCAGTAGCAGAGAGAGTTCCCAAGAGGCGGGTCAAAGATCAAAAGGTGGGTAGGATTCAGCGGATTATTCATCCAAGCCCTCGGTAGTCCCTTAATGTTCATGCCGAGGCATGATATAGACTGGAGCCATTGACCCTGAGGAGGTGACTTCCAAGTGTCCATCAGGCTATCCGAGCGCTGCAACTCCAGAATACGCCGGCATTATCCCAGAACGGCCATCCGAGTCCTGGTGAAGAGAGACAAAAAGTACGCATGCGGACCGAGGCGAGTATAAAAGAAATCCTTGCGCTTCAAAGGGTGTCGATTGTCCGAGCTTTGGGATCAAGGGGATGTGGAAGGAAGGTCCAGCGCTTCCGAGCATCCGCACCCGAAGTCGGCACAGTTTTGTTCGGCAAAAGCATTGGTTCCAAGCCGGGTTTGTCAGCGACCAGATCGCGTCGCGGCAGACGCCTCAGGCGACAGCGAGCGAATATGTAGTACTAGTAGTGCAAACCAGTTATAACCCAAGCGCAATCGATAGCAATTAGAAATGAAAGAGTCTCTGGTACAGTCTCTGGTACATATGCAAGATTAGTAGTTTGTAAGAATCCCCGACTTCTAGCTAGCAGCGGGAACAGTAAGAAAAAATCGTGTTGCATCCACATCATGAGCAGTCAGTAATCAAGTACTTCAAAACTTCTACCTCGACACTCCACTCCCAATAAGGAACCCTCCAACAGCCGCCGAGACCAAAACCACAAACGCAGAAACGATCTCATACCGCCTCGAAGCACCGCTCACCGATCCATGACTCGTACTCCCCAAATGCTGCCTCTCCAACCCCGAATGGCCATTAGACGTCGCAAGCACCGAAGGATCAATCGTAGCCGTATTCCGAACTCTCGTATGAGCCGTCGTAGCAAAGGTCGCCGTCGCCTGTCCGACACTCAAACTTTCTGAACCGCTGTCCATAAAGACGAGAGCAAAGCTGGGTGCGCGGAGAGGGATGTTGCATACGTTCGCGGTTGTGTCGCATGTAATGGTCTCGATGCTCAACTCGCCCTTGAGGCGACCGTCGGCTTCGAAGTTGTTACCGAACGTCTTCAAGGCTGTCAATTATCCTGGAACTTTTAGAGAAAACAGATGTGAAGCGTACCTGACCAGCCCATGTAAGGTTCGTCTTTGAGGAAACAGATTCAGCGCGGTAGTACCTGCAAGAAAGAAATAAATCAGCATTCATAAGCATCCACAGTAACAGCACTCACTTGACCCGAACAGAAGCCGGAACACCACCAGTAACAGTAATCGAAGCATTGACGTTATTGGCACCAGTGGGATCGTCAATATAATTGAACAACGCAAACTTGGAGAGCGTGCCCTGCTCGTAAATGGCGTACGCCGGCGTGAACGCGGAAGGAGACTGGAGGTCAATCACACGAGAGGTACCGGATTTACCAAAGGCCTCGGCGATGATCATAGCAGAGTAGAAGACGCTTCCGACAGTCCATTCGTTGAAGTTCGACTGGTTGGTTGGGGGAGCTGGTAGCGGGTCAGTAATGGTTGTCAAATCCCATCGTTTCGAGGGTACTCACAGATCCAGGGCTATAGAAAAAATATCCAGTCAGTCAATCGAGCTTCGAAACGGTCGGTATGAACAATGCACTCACGTTATAGTAGACGTTCTGACCACCAATATGGAGCAACGCATTCGAAAAGTTATAGTTGGCCATCTGGAATCCGTAGTCGAGGATCCAAAGCGAAGCACCATAACTCTGCGAAATACCCGGGAAACCACCGCAAGAACCCGTGTTGGTCTCAAACATGATGAATGGCAACCCAGCTTCTTGAGCAAGCCTGGTGGATTCGCCGTAGTACCCCACGAATTCGACCACGGTCTGGTGAGTCAAGAAGGTGTGGAAGTTCTCTTGTGGATCGTAGTATCGACCGACACCGAAAGTCGCGAAACAATTGTTGTCGGGGTACCTAGCAAGGCGAAACAAGTCAGAACATCACAACCCATCGGAGAGTATACATGAAGTCGCCTCACCTTTCAACCGTCAGAGCAAAGAGACGGTCCTTGAAATGGTCAATGAAACCAGTCTGCCATACGAGCTCCGGAGTCCATTCAGGCTGAGAAGCAGAGATACTAGGCGCAACGAATTGGTTCTTGACCGTCATCTTATCGTTAGCGTCGACAACTTCGAACAAGCGGTCTAGCTCTGCGCTATAATCGATGGGGAGGTATGGCTGCGTCCGCTTTTGATGCCTATACGAAAAAGATGAGGACACTCAAGCCACGAAGCGAGGAAGTAACACGTACGGTCCGTAAAGATCAGGTTCGTTTCCGGCTTGTAGAGCGACGAGGTGCTCGCCCAAAATCGCTTGACCAAGCTCGGCAATGTCAAGGTGGAAGGTCGACGTATCGTTGAAAGGGAGACCTGTTGGAAGAGGCGTTTGACAACCAAAGCTCGAGATACAAACCGTCCACCTACCAAGGAACCAGTCAACGTTCACAAGGCCAGAAATGTTGGCAGCCATATAGAACAGATCTATCGTGTACAGAACCGCCGGGGTTTCTGTCTACAGCGGCAAAAGTCAAAACCTGGTCATCAAATCCAAGACAAGGATGAGGGTAATCACCGTTTGCGTCGTTCCCGAATCTTCCTTGTGGGTGATACGGCCATCCTCGAAAACCTCTGTCGTGAACTTTGCGTATTCCTGCGTGTTTCCTCCCAAACGAATCAAAATAGACCCTGATCGTTCTTGCAAATTGGCCATTAAATTGAGGAACGTTGGAAATAGGTGCGACCTGTTGACAAAACAGGGGCGTCAGTGACCTCCCTCTTCCTGTTTAGGCAACACCCTTGGTTACTGACGAATTCTTTCCAACTGGAAGTTGAACGGAATGAGCACGGCGTAGATCACCTCGAAAAGAGAAATTGAAGCGTACTAGTTTGCGTGATGACGGACATTTCAACGGAGAATCCAAAAAAGCCAGCTCGAGTGTGAGGAATGGACAAGCCAGTCACCGCAGCTGCATCCCTGGCTACATTCAAGGCCAGGGCGCTCACTGCTGGCGTTGGAGGTGCTGGGGGTGTCAAGACGAGGCCATCGTACGCTGCGAGAGTGGGTAGAGGAGCTTCGCCTTCTGCTACGGCTGTCGACTGGTGGGCCAAGGGCGTCTGTCCATACACCGTCACCTGGGCCTCGACTGCCCGCGTAGCGATGGAAAGGAGGACGCTCGAAAGAGCGAATATTAGCATTGAGTGAAAACTAGTGAAAAAGAATGTCTGGGAGGGAGTGGTAGATAATGAGATGGAAGAAGAAACGTCGCCAGCACTGGCAGGAGGAACGGTCAAGAGAGGTTGTGGGAGAGTGGCGATGGCGTCCGGTGTGACAAATGCTTGTTTCGTTTCTCCGTAACCGAGAATGTCATTTTGTTGTCATTCAAGATTCTGGACCTGCGTGCCTTCATCCCAAGACAAGGCGATTATGGCGAATGGAATGGCCCGGCGATGCATAGCCCGTGGATGAGCAGTTCGACAGCCCAAAATCGAGTGGAATCGTCGGATCCTGACTTGTCCTTGACCGATCTGAAGCACCAAAAGACCAATCCCTTCGCCCCGAGATCCTTTCCAGTCCTAGCCCCGACTTCCAAAGCCCATTCCCAGTCATTCTCAACGACCTCTCAAGTTTCTCCAACACGAGGCTTTTCGTTACATGTTCGTGGATCCTGGATCGTCAATCACCGACACGACAGGTGGGCGCTGGACGCTTACGAAACCCGGTTGTGCGTGGAAAAGACGGCCTGCCCTGTCCGATGAATGCCAGCGCACTCCCCGAAATGAAGATCACCACCCGAGCCCGAGCTAGCGAGGAACAGCCAAACAAGACTAAAGGATGGGCGACTGTCGAAGGGCGGATGTCGTACTGATGCGCCTTCCGTTGTGCTGTCTTCTCAATCACTGACCCTGAGATACGCTTCCCGTGCGCCAGAGGCCTCTCATATGAACTCATTGAGCGAAGTAAAGCTGGCATGTCTGTCTGACTATGTCAGGAGGTGTACTTTGGGAAAAGTCTATAAAAGGCGTACCTGAATTCCGAGCGGTCTAAGAACGCCGGCCTGTAGCGACCCGCCTCCTCACCCACCTCTCGTCGGAAAACTTACAAGCCAGTGGGCGTTCGAAGGTAGTGGGCGGGAAGAGAGAAGAGCTTTTTCGCCAATACGTGGAAGAAGAAGAAAAAGGAGTGCCAATGTTGAGAACGAAGCCAGTCCAAGTGTCTTCCTCGACCAAGAAAACTCCCAAGACCCTTGGCGTCGCTGTAACCACTCTCATGGCCAAGCGTTGGCGTCGCTGTGGGTGGGGGCATTGGAAAGAAAGCAAGAATGGGATTTCTCTATTTTTATGTTTCTAGCTTCACGGGCTGTCCAGTTTATATCTGTCGCAGCCCTCTTCCAGATCCTGAATTCATCAAGCGGCCTTAAAATAGCGTTGTGCTAATTATAAGTCCACGCTGCACTTGCAAAAATAGAACATATGGAACCCAGGTTTCAAAATCCAGTAGTTCTCGCAGCTGTCAACGGCCGGGATTGCATTGGGTGTAGATGACCAAGGAAAGGTGCCCGGCAAGAACCGCCACAGTGCTCTTTTCAGTGAGGTTCGACCCAGCATGGTAGGTAGTTCACCTGTCAAGACCATGCTGCTGGCGCCTTTTGAGCCATTCCGAGAGACCATTTCTGGCTTGCTCTGGTGTGGAAATTCCTCGTTCGACTTTTGTTTGCACAAAGACGGCCAACAGAAACTTTTGAATACGCGTAGGCGTAGCTACTTGATAGCCACGTCCTTGACCTTGAAGCTTTAAGCTTTAGGCTCAGCCATTTCAGTAGGCGTCTTCACTCCAACCTGTCTGGATCTGTGCCCCCGCAACCCTCAGGTGGTGTTGCAAGGCAGGCTCTCTTTGGGTCGTAAGCTTGATTTGGTGATCCTGGGTAAACGGCGTACTAACGCACGGTTCTTGATAGGATACGGTCAGATCAGTCCTCAGTTGACTTCTCATCGTTTTCGTCAAACCTGTTGAGAAATCTCCAACGCTCCGGGATGTTTTATACGCTCTCTAAAGTGGATCTAGTCACATCTTTCTCAACGGAATATCAACCGACAGTGCCCCTTTCTACGACCCGTCTGTTTCTTGAGTTGTGGACCTACATACAACCTCAGAGAGCCCGCGATCTCCAGCCAAAACATCCATCATCCATCTTCTATTGGACCACAAAAACGTGTTACGGACTCGCACGATCGCAAAAGTGCCGTCATATAAGAACAGTGCTTAAAGCCCAGGGGGCATCTAGAAGCCTCCGCGATCTGCACGTCTGCTGATCCCTCCCAACCATGGGTGTCCAGCTGCCCACCGTGCTCGCCTCGCTCTTGACGAAAGTCCCTCTCCTGGGCTCCATTGCTAGCGAGGACCACAGCATAACCCGGCTGGTCTTGGTAGCCTTTGCTGTTATCTACGTGACGTCGAGGTTCCGGAAATTCCTCGATGGCCGCAAGGTGAGCGAGCACCTTCGCTTCATCTATATGGAGCTCAAGTACTGACTACCGAGCTCGAACCTCACGCTAGTTCACGGCTCATATGCCTAGTTTCAACGTCGCCGTCAGCCCGTACTCGCCTCTCGGGCTCTTCCTCCCTGTTACATTTTTCACCCCTGGGTACTGGTTCCTCTGGAAGGGTCGTCATGAGCGTGAGTACCATTCATCGCACCGTTCAGCTTCTTTTGACTGTCGTGGTTGATACCTACAGTGTACAAGCGTTTCCGTGGCGAAAACTTTGCTATTTCTCCTTGGTTGCAAGGCGACCCGATGATAATCAGCTCCAACCTCGATATCATGCGTCAGGTCGCCTACGGCTCGCACAGGACGGATTTCGAGAAGCCCAAGGAGATGAGCCAGGCGCTTCTGTATGTCCATGTCAATTCTCGAGAGAGCGAGACTCGTTATCTGACCACTCGTGTCTAAAATCAGGTTCTGGGGTCAGAATCTCGCGGCTGCAGATGGCGATACATGGAGGAAGCATCGCCGCGTTATGGGTCCCGCCTTCAACAGCAAGCTGTAAGTGGTATCATGATTTCATCTCCTTTGTAATATTCACTCGAGGTCATCAAAGATATCAGACTGTGTGGACGAAGACCGCCGAGATATACGATCAGATGATTGAAGGCGAGGGCTGGACGGGCAAAGACTCGGTCGACGTCCCTGCTATCCAAAAACTCACCTTCCAGGTCGCCCTTTTGGTAATCAGCACATGTGGATTTGGTCTGCCTTTCAATTGGGAAGAGCCTCCGGTAACCTCGGATGGCTCGATGACGGTCCAACAGGCTCTGAGTGTGACGAACGAGCGGACTGTCGCTGTTACCAATTTACCTCGGTGGACGCACAAGATCCCAGTGAAATAGTACGTATTGTGTTGGTGGCTGAACCCGGCGTCTACGGTAACTGATGTCAAATTTTTCAATTAGCTTCAGGGAAATCGGCGAAGCTGTCAAACAAATGAATAAGTTTATGAACGAACAGATATCCATTAGGAAGGAAATGGTCGGCACTGGACATATCATGGAGAACCCTGATGCCTTCACGATGATGGTTCAGGCGAATGAACAGGAGGATGCTAAATATGTGCTCGAAAACGACGAGCTGGTATGCATTTGGTTGCTCCGTGGTCTGGACCTGCAGCTCATGGCGCTGCCTAACAGATCGGAAATGTCTTCATATTGCTTTTCGCCGGTCACGGTAGGTGCACGCTCTGCCGTGTTGTGGGCGTCGAATCTCATTTTCCCCATCCTGTTACAGAAACGACAGCGCATACCTTCGCCGCTGCCCTATCGTATCTGGCGATCAACCCGGATGTCCAGCAAGAGATCTTGGATCATATTGTCTCTGTCATTGGATGGGACGCCAGGCCGGTACTTGAACGCTCTTTCGTCGTCAGAAACACACGGAACTAACTGCTAATTCCCTAGACTTTCGAAGATTATGGTAAACTTGACAAAGTCCTTGCCGTCTTTTACGAGGCTCTTCGATTATTCCGTACGTTGGCATGGGGGTTCTGCTAATGTCAGAGCATGAGCTTATCGTCAACTTCTAGCTTCTGGACATCTAATGTTCCGCCAGGCAACTAAAGACACCACGCTTCAAGTTCCTCGGCCCCCGGGTCAAGAAGGGAGCGAGACCATGCCCATAGCAAAGGGGACCATGGTGGTGATCGATATGATTGGCATGCGTAAGTGACCTTCTCTGCTTTACTCGTCTACTTGCTGGCTTATGCCCACCCAGAGTATAACCCGAGATACTTTGACGAACCTGAAAAGTTCAAACCTTCGCGGTGGTACGGACTCTCGCTGAACGATGCGGATGCGTTTACAGCTTTCAGCGTCGGTACGTCCAATTCCTCTCCCTTTCTGTGTAATCAATCTTTCATGTTCGAGCTGTCGGTTTGTAGGACCTCGAGAGTGTCTTGGCCGTAGATTCGCTACCGTGGAAGCGGTCTCCTTCCTCACCCTCCTCATTCGTGATTGGAAGTTGGAGCCACTGTTGCAGAAGGGAGAGACGGTTTCTCAATGGGAGGAGCGTGTGTTGGATGCGCAGATTCTGATTACGTTGGGTGTGAAGGATGCGCCGGTGCGGTTTGTGAGAAGGGGTAAGCAGGCCTAATGAGGATGTGTGCCTTATCTACTGGTAGTCTGTATTTCTTTTTCTTGATATCCTCGGGGAACCTATGCAAAGCATTGCTTCTATTCCTGAAGAAATTCGGCATTTATGATGGCTCAGAGCGTACTCTCTCTCAGCCAGTACAAAGTTCTCTACACATTCGAGAAAGGAGACAAATGATGAGGTCATAGCAGTTGAGCTGAGCATCGGCTACAATAAAGTTCGAAACGGAGCCCGAGAGGGAGTAAAAAGGGCATAACAGGTTCTGGTACCATCCTGTAATCCATAGCCTGACCACGCAGAAAAATTAGATGAGAACCCTCCGTCGACGAGGCCATGGCTTGCAGAAGTCATCGTGTGCACCCCTAATTTGGAATCAAATTGGCGCCCAGGGCCTGGCAACCACTGGCAGGCTTGTTGTTGAACATCAACCACCATTTCTTTTGACTCTCCATTTCTTTCCAGCACCATCACTTTCGACTACAACGACAGGACAGGACGGGACAAGCTAATGGTACAGATATGCACTGCGGAGAATGGACAGGTGTTTCAGGTGCGTTTGTAGTCTGGCCGGCCACTTTGGTGTCTTATAGGTATTGACCATCGGGGACTAGACAAAAGCCACTCTGAGGGATATCGAACGGTGTGTAGCTGTACATCTGGGAGGTATTGAGTGTACTCATGGGTGCTGAAGAACTGGAGGCTTGGAGGAGTTTCTTCATAGTGAGATTGGGATCGACCACGACGCCGTCATTGCCTACATTTCCAACGGGGCGCGATTGACGAATGCCAACATTCGGGAATTGGCAGGATCTCAGGACCAGGTAATCTTTATACTTTCTGGGGCTGGAATACCTTTCTTAACGAGGTTTTAGACCATCTTTGTATTCAACAGGCATTACTTGGACTACGACCTCGAAGATGTGCTGCGGACATTGTACGTCCAACCACAGCTTCAGCCGCCCATGGAAGGTGTGTGGTGGACCTCGAGTTTTGAGAAAATGGGTTACTCAACATGCTCTAGACACCGTATCAGCAACTCCACCCCTCCGCCACTCCCAGTTCGCAGGTGCTTGCGTCCGAAACGCCAACAAGCACCACGACTACATCACCCAAACCAAGAACAGTGTGCACTATCAGCATGAATCGGCTCGAATAGCGACAAGCTCATTGGACGCACATGTCCTCGTCATCCTGGATACGTTTGACTCGATCTCGGTGAATTCGAGAAGAGAGCTGGACAAGCAAGCGACCCTACTAGCAGGACTCGGGGCAGATCTCGAGTTGATCAGCCAGGTCCGAATACACGTGGAGTTTATGTCGAACGCTGTTCGCAAGGCGATAGAGGCTGGTGAGAAGCACAGGACCCTGGGGGATTATGTTTCAAGTGCGAAGATGAAGACGGTGGCGGAGGCGTGTAGACGGACTCATGGTATGTGACCGGGTTGATGGACTGTGGACTGTGTTGACTGTCTCTTTAGAGGAACTCAAAACCAAGTATGAGCAGATGGAACTCGCAGTATCGAGGCTGAAGGAAGGCGCCGATATCATTCGGGCTACGCTGAATGAAGTCAGGCTCATCCAGGACGCTGATTCCAGCGCTCGGCGGTCACAAGATATCGTTGACAAGATGATAGACTGCGCCGCCACACTCGAGAGTCCTGCGTCGAACCCAGACTTTGTACTGCAGGAGCTTCGGCAGCTCGACTCTGCTCATCGAAGGGAGGTTCAGACCATTACGGAGATCAAGGTACGTTTTCACTCGGCCGACTTGTACCGACGTCCCGTTAACCATTGTAGCGTAGAACTCGTACACCCAGGTTTCTCTAGCGACTCTCAGGCGCATTAGTCTCCTCAACAATGATCTTGTGCATCTTCCACCCAGTCTTGCCGCTCTGCAAACGAGCTTCCGAAACAAGAACAGCTTCACTCATATTCAACGACTGCACAACATGCTATATGCGTATGGTGCTACGGTGGTTGAGATTGTGCGCAGGAAGGAGTTTACACGCTTCTTCTATCAACGAGCACAGAGTATCCTGGAGGTCATGGCTAAAATATCGTACGTGCCCTCGCAACTGCACCTTGATCCGCGGTTGATGGTTAATTTCTCCAGTGCTAGCGAAAGGAAGCGACGACAAGTGTACCGAAGCGAAGTACATGGCCAACTTCCCTTTGAGACCAAGGGCATGGATGACCCTGTCCCCACAATCGACTTCTCCCCCTCTGGCAACTCGGATTTCTCGTATTCGCTGGAAAGGCCTGACGTCGATGGTGTGCAGTGATAATATCTAGTAGGTTCTGAGTGCTGATTTCGGCCTTAGGACTCCTGCATGTCTTGGAAGACCTAGAACAATATGCACGGGCGACGGGGGATGACACTGCTTTAAGCGCTGTTCTTGATTGTACGAGTTCCCTACAGAAGCTCGTCGTGAAGATGGACAGCTTGGAAGAAGGGTTCGATAAAATCGCAGAGCGATCATGTTCGTCATCTTATTCTCTCTTCGCCTTACTAATTATTGACCTTGGCGACAGTGCTCTCTGCTTCTAGGGTGTCGATGTCTCGCAAGAGATGTACGGATAATTTGCGTCACTTGCTTGGTTGTCTACTGACGATGGGGCAGCTCTCGACATAGACGAACAAGCTTACCAAGAGCTTCTTGAAGAATTCCGGGCGTTGGAAGAAGCAAAGGCACAACAAACCTCGGGGTTTGACGAAGAACGTCGTGCGATGAAGGCCGAAATCCAACGGCTCAAACAGGCTCTCGAGGATTCCCAATCCAACACCTCGGAGAAGACTGATCGTGTAGCCAAGATCGAACGAGACTTCGCTCAAGCACGTAGTCAGGCCGAAAGCGAGTCCACGGCTCGGCGAATTGTAGAGGAACGGAACCAAGAGTTGGCCAAGGATATCGAGAGCCAGCGGATCGCCATTTCTCGGGCTCTCTCTGATGCCACCGAACAATCCAAGGCAGCCGAAAAGCTTCGACAGGAACTGTCCCAAGCGCGTTCGGAGTTCGAGCAGATGAAGGAGTTGGAAAGCAGGAACGCGGCTAAGGTGGCTGCCCTGCTGGAGGAGCAAGGCAACACGCTCCGGAAGCTGGAAGAAGCTCGCTCCCGAGGAGAAGATTTGGAAAGTCAGATCCAGACGGCACGTGCAGAAAGTGAAGACGTTCGCCAGGCACTGAAGAACACTAGTGAAGAGAAAGACCGGTTGCTGAAGGTGCAGGCCTCGGAGCACGACCGAATCATCCGAGATCACATCGCGGAGGCCGACGGAGATCGTGCTGTCTTGGAGCGCCAATTCTTCGAATTGAAAGCTGTCCAAGAACACACGGGACGTCAAGTTAAAGATCTACGGGCAGAGATCGAGGTCGCTAATGCCGACGCGATTGGGCTTCGCGAAGAACTGCAGCGGGTCGAACACGAACTCCGGGACGCGAAACACGTCGAACGCCTTCTTCGCGAAGACTTGAAAACTGGGAGGTCCTCCCACTCTGACTTTGAGAGGCGCATCGAAGAGAGCCGGCAGCTCATCGCTCAAATCTTAGATGTGGCCATAAGCTTCAGAAACTCGCACGTCAAGGCGCTACACGCTGCTCAGACGATGTCCACACTGCCGTCCTCAGGCTCGAAACATGTACATGGGAACAACATGTCGGCTCTGGCGGAGTCAATGGTTTCAACCTCGATGCGACATCACAATGTTATGACAGAAACCGGCGAGCCTTCACCCATCGACCTATCGGAACCTGCCATCGCCCTTGAGGTTCTCAGGGAATTCGACCACGATCACTTCCTGGAAGCAATCTCGAAGACAGGGTCCACTATTAGAAAATGGCAGAAGCAATGCAGGGAATATCGAGAGCGCGCCAAAGGCAAGATATCGTTCAGGAACTTTGCTAAAGGGGACCTGGCTTTGTTCTTGCCCACTCGTAACTCGGTGTCCAAACCATGGGCGGCATTCAATGGTGAGCGATTTTCTCTTTTTTCCTTTTGATTTGGACCGGAGGTGAGCCCCGGAGTGTGGGGGCTAGATCCGTCCAGTTTCAGTGACGTAGTTTGTTCCGCTATGTGTACCCCGTATTCCGAACTTTCTCCGTACTAACCGCGTCTTCGTTTAGTGTCGTTCCCTCATTATTTCCTGCAAGCGACGGGACACCTTGCGGAACAGCTGAAGACAAGGGAGTGGATTGTCGCTCGTATAACCTCCATTTCTGAACGCATCGTTGACCAGAAGGTGAGTGGACTTTTGCGTTCTGCAGCGGGTTATATTCATGGATCGCGTGCAGGACGAGAGTACCAATCCATACGGTCTTGGTGATGGCGTCAAGTACTACATGCTCGAAGTTGAAGACTGGACGCAGCCTAGTCACAATAAGCGACGGGGTCCTTCGCGCAAGGTCACCTCCGCCTCCGATAAACCGGTCCCCGATCCATCGCAGTCTACGCCCAACCTGCAGAGGTCCACCTCCCCTGTCCCGCTGCCAGAGCCATCCGTGGCCGAGGTAGAGGATACCTTCCATCCCCCTAACTCTCACCCATTCCCCACGCGCAACCGATCAACCTCATCGCCTGGCGCCCGACCATCGTCCCTCTCGCGTCTCTTAGCTCAGGCCTCACCAACACAAGAGAGTAACAACCCTCTGATAAGAGACTCAGAGATCGCAGATATCTCGCCTTCGCCGTTCCCGGCCACGGAGGATGAAGACCCGATGTCCCCAGAACTCAAGGGATTGCCCTCTATTCTGTCGCCTCCTCCCCCGCCGTCCCCAACCATAGTGTCGACAGAATCTGTCCCACGTCAGTTCCCAGCTGGTCAGCCGTCTCCACTGAGACCAGGGTCCCGTGCTTCTCGTTTATCCACTGCATCGAGATTTTCTGTCGGCCGAAAACCAACGTTAGGGGCAGGTGCCTCTGGAGCTTTGAGCAAGGCAGCTCCTACTGTCGCACTTGTGGAACAACCCCTGTCAGCTTCGCCATCTTCCTTTGATAACAACAATCCATTCGTTTCCCCAACAACACCTTCACCGGATGATTCGATCTCAGACGCGATGGTTAATGTGGTTAATAGCTCAAGTGACCGTCGAAGAGCGAGTTCATATCATGTTTCTCGGCCTTCTCCTTTGACCGGTGGTTCTCAACCCGCAGCACTTTCTCAGCAACAACGCTCCTCTATCACCGCTTCAAGTGCAACGAGTGCTCTTGCTACTCTTGCGAGCAGTTGGGGATTTGGTCGAAGGAAGCGTCCCGAAGCGAGTCAGCTCACTCCTCCTCCCGAATCGCCTGTCGACAACCCTATTTCGAGAACGAACAGTTCAGCAGGTAACACTGGTACTGGTCCTGCCGAGCAGTCTTCAGCAACGGGCTCTTCGGCGCATGCGCTGCTTAAGCGGTTCTAATAAGGATGAAGCTTCCTCTTTCGATTTACGTGGATATCGGAATCTGTCACTCATGTACATTTATCGACTTTTCTTAATAGATTTCGGCTATAATGGAGCAAGTCAGGGATTTTCTTGTGTCTGGCTGGGCCTGAAGGGCCATATGCACAATTCAACATGGTCGTCTGTCGATTCGCGACCATGGCCAGGGTCGGCCCTGGATTGGAGTGTTCGAGTCGCCGTGCAATCTTCGGAGACTTGTCGTGCTCCAGGCCTCACTCCCTATCATTTTTTGCTCGTTTTACGTTGTTCCATCTCTGCTCGTCTGAACTGGGCGAACGCGTTTTGATATTTGAATTGGGTTTGCCTCTGAGGAGGAAATAGCGCAACGATAGTAGGGACTGGCCCTGATCGCATTCGCTCCCGGAGAAATCTGTCAATTATTGACGGACTCCGAAGTTAAGAGACCAATCATCACGAACACCGGCAACGTAACCCTGTCCCGTCAAGACCCTTTCACAGAACAAACCTAAATTTCACGCAACTGGGAGTCCAGGTCTGTGCAAGTGCATCAAAGGCAGCATCACTTGGCCCGGGGGATTCTCGGACTGAATAGACGCTCCTGTTTCTCAAATGACTATTTGCGGCAATCGGGCAGGCAGAGCCAGATCGTGATTTGTTCGCATGGTGCCGCAAAGCCAAGGACCTGGGGTAACGCAGAGCCTGGTGTGGAGAAACCTCGTGGAAACTGTTGCCCACCTCCACAGGGGCGAAACGGCTAGCCAGTGCGGGGAAGGTGGCTACGAAAGACATGGAAAAAGACTTGTCAATTTCTGAGACGAATTCTGGGTTGAATACGTGTAAGGCGTTGGAAGAAGCAGCTCGAGAGCAGTATGTGAAAAGGAAGCCTTGCCATTGAGAAGCACGAAAACGCGATCAAGCATCAGCACCCGTGATGGACAGACCGGACAGGCCAAAATGGGGATATCTCCGCCGGAACAGATCCACTCTGCACCCGGCGGCGTACCTCTGGAAAAACTCATTTCGATACTTTCCCCCGAATCAAATGGTACACCACGGTCTACCACGGCGGTAGCCTTAGCTCTCACATTCTTATAAAAGGCCGGCCCAATGCTTCCTCGGTTTCTCATCCCATTCCTCCTCATCTTTCCCAAGTCCCCTTCACCAGTACTCAGGAAAAGAAAATGGGCGGTGGTGTTGTAGCAAACAGCGGCGGCAATGCTGCTTACGGCCACCTCGTTGACCCCAACAGGAAGTGGTACAACAACAGGCGGTATGTGTTTTCTCTTTGCCTTTTAGTTTTCGCAATGTCCTCACCCGCTTTCCAGACTCATTGCTCTCAACGGGTGGATCGTCCTGCTCCTCATTACCTCCTCGACCAACGGTTACGATGGAAGTATGATGAACGGTCTGCAGTCCATCGACCAATGGCGTCTCTACTTCAACGAACCCCGTGGTAGTATGTTGGGTCTCCTCAACGCCATCCAGGTATGGCGACCTGCCAACTCAGCTTTGGCAGCCCACTGAGCGTAACTTCCATAGAACATTGGATCGTTGGCTGCATACCCCTTTGCGCCTTATATCACTGATGGTTTGGGCCGAAGGTCCTCGATCTTCCTCGGTGCCACTATCATGTGTATCGCGACTGCTGTCCAGACTGCAGCCCAGTCTGTCGGAATGTTCATTGGTGCTCGGTATGTCCCCTGGGAGCCCTTCGGTAACGTCCCTTTTCCCTAACCGCTCCTTTACAGGTTCTTGATTGGTTTCGGTCTCACTTTCGCCGCTACCTCTGCTCCCCTCCTCGTCACCGAAATCTCCTACCCCTCCTACCGTGCTGCCCTTACATCCACCTACAACTCTCTCTGGTACTCTGGTGCTATTGTGTAAGTTTAGTCCTTCATTTGCCATCACTTCACATCTAACGGTCTTACAGTGCTGCCTGGACGACTTTCGGTACCTTCAAGATCGGCAACACCTGGTCATGGCGTATTCCCTCTGCTCTTCAGGCTCTTCCCTCCGTCATCCAAGTCGCTCTCATCTGGTTCTGCCCCGAGTCTCCTCGTTGGCTCGTCAGCAAGGGTCGCCATGAGCAAGCTTTGAAGACCCTCGCCTACTACCACGCCGATGGCAACACCGAAGATCCTCTAGTCAAGTACGAGTACGAAGAAATCAAGGCTGCCATCGACCTCGACCGTGAAGTCGCTGCCAAGATTGGCTGGAAGACTCTCTTCTCCACCCGTGGCAACCTCAGGCGTATGCGCATTATCCTTGCCCTCGCTTTCTTCTCCCAATGGTCCGGCAATGGTCTCGTCTCTTACTACCTCAACCGTGTCTTCAACACCATCGGCATCACCAACGGTACCCACCAGCTCCTTATCAACGGTATCCTCCAGATCTGGAACATGGGCTGGGCTCTTGGTGCCTCCTTCCTTTGCGAGAGAATCGGTCGCCGAGTCTTGTTCATTTCCTCCACCGTTGGCATGCTGGTCTTCTTCACCCTCCAGACCGCTTGCTCTGCTGTCTACGCCAACACCCAAAACACGCAAGCTGCCCACGCTGTCATTGCATTCATTTTCTTGTTCTACGCCGCCTATGAGTAAGTCGCATTTTTCTCTCGCCGTCTGCGCTTGGCTCAAACCTTTTCGCAGCATTGCCTACTCGCCTCTTATCGTGTCTTACACCGTCGAAATTCTTCCCTTCCAGCTCCGTGCCAAGGGTTTCGTCGTGTTCAACTTCGCCATCTCCTTGTCCCTCATCTTCAATCAATACGTCAACCCTGTTGCTCTCGATACCATCGGCTGGAAGTACTACGTGAGTAACGTTCACACACTTCGGTAACCTGGCGTTCATCTGACCTATTTTCCTCAGATCGTGTACTGCTGCTGGCTCGCATTCGAACTTGTCTTCGTCTACTTGTGTACGGTGTTTTTATTTTTCTTTCCCAACTCATTGATACTCATTTTCCCATTACAGACGTCATTGAGACCAAGAACCGCACACTCGAGGAAACTGCCGCCCTCTTCGACGGTGAGGAGGCTGTGGAGCAGCTCGCTGGTGCTGCCGGTCACGCTGCCGTTGATGAGAAGGAGGGCTCGTCAGGATCGCTCCATGACGAGAAGATCACCAAGGCCTAAAAATCCACCTCCCTTTCCGATACCATTTCACTATACCCACGACACACCCGAATAGTACCTTCACGACTGTGCCACGATATGCCACCAGGTTCCCTCGATGGAATCGGTAGCGCATCTTACCCACCCTCGTGTCCTATTTCTTGTGGTTATTATGCGATGGCTCCCAAAAGCCCACGCTTTTCGATATCTTCAGCGGAGGAACATCTTGGGTTGTTGGCTTTGTTAATTCTTAGTTATGTAACATTCACGATAATCTTTTCACGGTTTAAATATCTGTTTAGGATCCTTCTCCTTGCTACTCACGCATGTACTATTACGACTTGAACATCAGACCCCTTTCTCACTGCACCATCTTCATCTTTTGTGTCCGATGGTCGACAGTGGTCGACTTTGTGAGGTGAGTCTTTTACCCCAACGACAACATTGCAACAAGTCCTATCATCGGACGCTTTATGTTCTCCGCCTTCTTTCCTTGCAACCACGCGACGAACCATCGCGTGGGCCCCTGAAACCCCGCATTCAATGCATTCCCACCGCTCCACGGAGGAAATAGGTCCGTTTGCCAAGGCTGGAGATGGGCCGCCATCAACAAGATTCATTCAGAAATCAGTATCTATTTCCGCGCAACAGCCAACGGTGGATGGTCGCTGCCTCTTTCGTCGAACAGTTACCTGGTTGGGCAAAAAGGGCAATTTGAGGTATGTATTGTGTTCGGTCAGCGGATTGATAGCAACATGTGTAAGTTCAGTCTACTTCCTTTTTGTGGGCTCAGTGCGTTGGTCTTTAGATCGACGATAGGAGAGCTCGCTGAAATATCGGTGACGCGCTCGGGGATACCCGTCATTTGGTACGTTGTGTTATGGTGCCACTTGAAACGTACATACGGCATATGAGTTGGACGGAGATCTACATTTGCATACTAGTCTACTCGGATCTTTACAAGACGATGATAGGCTTCATTCGGACGAAAGCAAAGAAAGCCAGGTAACGAGGTTCTTGACATTCTCTCATCGACTGACTTTAGTCTTCTGAGCTCGAGGCCTTCAGCATGGTCAGAATACACCTTGTGAACTTGGAGCAAGTGCATAGGGCGAGCCATATGGAATCCGGAACGCCCAGGGCCGGAGGTTAACTTTGAAGGATCTCCGGCTACCACTCCGGACATGCGTACGGTTACCGTCGGGCCTCGTGAACAACACACCTATGGCTTCATCATTATTGAGCTACGAGTACCGCTCTGAGTTCTTGCTAGTCAAATACCAATTGTAAAGCATCTTCCTGCTCACTCGTAGTGGTCTATCACAGCCGTGACTTATTGTCCTTGTCCCTAGATCCATTGACAGACTCCCTTCTTCCACAGCTTCAGCACCTGCCTTGAGGAAGGATGGAATCACATGCGCTGTAGAATCGTCATGACCGGCTACTACGCCCACATCCACTTCGCCAAGTTGAGCTCACATAGTCAGAAGGAGTAGAGTATACTCACTCCAACGGGCGAAAGCTTACCCTACTGCATGCAAGCGTTCATAAGCGTGCATAGCACAACTTTGAACAGGAACGCATCCAGACGCCAGGGGTGAGAGAGAGACACTCGTATTTGGAGGTTGGAACTCGGAGCGACGGGGATGGGGTCCGATGGTCCATGGACTACCATTGAGGGGCTGTAAAACTCCAATTAGAAGCGAAGAGGGCTGAGGAGAAATAGAATTGATTTTGCAATACTAGTACAGGGTGGGTGCTGTTGGTAAATGGCCCGACAGTTTTACCATAATCGACAAGAGGGTTAGAGATGGAGACGGCGGCGAATAAATTACTTGCTGCCCCGTCAAGATGCCCAGAAGGTTGATAGATTGTGACGTGGAATTCGTGGTACAAGGGATGGGGATTATTCGGGTATACTGGGGAAAGGGAGAGGATGGTATCAAGCCTTCGAGACCTCGATCTTATCGTCGTGGAGAGATCCCGACGAATGTCCATCCTTCTCATCGACAGCACCGGCGGCTGCACCTGCAAGCTCCTCAGCGGCCTCGTCGCCATCGAACAAAGCGGCGGTTTCTTCGAGAGTACGGTTCTTGGTCTCAATGACGACTGGAAACATACAATATTAGTCAAATATATCAGCGGATGTTGAGTGCACTTACAGAAGTACACGAAGACGAGTTCGAAGGCGAGCCAAACGCAGTATACGATCTAGAGAAGTGGTCAGAGGAAGGTTCCAGCAAGTTGGTGGTCAGATCGGGATCTTACATAGTATTTCCAGCCAATGGTGTCTGCATCAAGACGTTAGAGTCATGTGGGAAGGGAAAGAAAGATGTAAACATACCAAGGGCAACAGGGTTAACGTATTGGTTGAAGATAAGCGACAAGGAGATGGCAAAGTTGAAGACGGTAAAGCCCTTGGCACGAATTTGGTAGGGCAAAATCTCGACGGTGTAGGAGACGATGAGAGGTGTGAAGGCGATGCTGCGGTGCACAAAGTCAGAGGCCTACATCATGGTATAACGGAAAACGACGCACTCGTAGGAGCCATAGAACAGGAAGATGAAGGCGATGACCGAGTGGGCCGCCCCTTTGCTTCCGGTGTTTGCGTAGACGGCGGAGCAAGCGGTTTGTAGGGTGAAGAAGACCAACATACCGATGCAAGAACTGATGAACAATACTCTGCGACCAATCCTCTCACAAAGGAAGGAAGCAGCGAGAGCCCAAATCAAGTTCCAAATTTGAAGGATACCGTTGATGAGGAGTTGAATTGTTCCGTCAGTGATGCCAATAGTGTTGAAGACTCGGTTAAGGTAGTAAGAGACGAGACCATTGCCGGACCATTGAGAGAAGAAAGCGATAGCGATGATGATACGCATGCGCCTACGGTTGCCGGCGGTGGCGAAGAGAGTCTTCCAGCCAATCTTGGCAGCGACTTCACGGTCGAGGTCGATGGCAGCCTTGATTTCTTCGTACTCATACTTGACTAGAGGATCTTCGGCGTTGCCATCGGCGTGGTAGTAGGCGAGGGTCTTCAGGGCTTGCTCATGGCGGCCCTTGCTGACGAGCCAACGAGGAGACTCGGGGCAGAACCAGATGAGAGCGACTTGAATGACGGAGGGGAGACCTTGGAGAACAGAGGGTACACGCCAAGACCAGGTGTTGTCGATCTTGAAGGTACCGAACGTCGTCCATGCAGCACTATCGAATAGTTAGGGCAGGGTAAACCAAAGAAAAAGAAGGGGGCTTACACAATGGCACCAGAGTACCAAAGGGAGTTGTAGGTGGACGTGAGGGCGGCACGGTGAGAGGGGTAGGCAATCTCAGTGACCAAGAGAGGGGCGGCGCTTGCAGCGAAAGTCAAGCCGAAACCGATCAAGAAACTGCGGAAGCCAATCAGCCTCCGGTGCAACAAGAGAAGGTGAAACAAAATACCGAGCGCCAATGAACATGCCTACAGACTGCGAGGCTGTTTGAATAGCCGTGGCGATACACATAATTGACGCGCCCAGGAAGATGGATGATCGACGGCCAAGTCCATCAGCGACATAAGGTGAGAAAGGATAGGCAGCCAAGCATCCAATGTTCTTGGAGTCCATGTAAGGCAACCTTTGAGCCAGATATAGGAAGCAGGCTTACCTGGATGGCGTTGAGAAGACCCAACATACTACCACGAGGTTCGTTGAAGTAGAGACGCCATTGATCGATGGACTGTAGACCGTTCATCATACTTCCATCGTAACCGTTAGTCGACGAAGTGATGAGCCTAGTGTTGAAGCGTTGTCAGTACACAACGCGACCACGTCATCAGAAAAGCCACCCACAGCAGCAAGATCCAGCCGTTGAGGGCAATGATTCTAAGAGCGAGCAAAAGTCAGCCAGTGGCAACCCCGAAGCCTACTCGTATGATACGCACCGCCTGTTGTTGTACCACTTCCTGTTAGGGTCGATGAGATGACCGTAGGCGGCATTAGCGCCGCTGTTTGCGACAGCACCACCACCCATTTTTCGTATCCGGGATGAACTGGAGGGGTTTGGACAGCGAAGAGGAGTGGGATGAGCTCCCGAGAAAGCATCCCGCTAGCTTATATAGGGATGCGAAAGAGAAGATAACCGATTTAATTCGGAGCAAGAAGAACATCCCAAAAGAGTTCTTCCAGAGGTACGCCGGCGTAACATAATGAGACCCGCAGAATTTGGGTCTGGGTCAGTTGACGGAGAATTGCATGTGTGCCAGAAATAAAGCGACAGAAGCAGCTGGAGCTACCCAACTCCATTTCGGACATTCTCAGAAGATTGGTTCCCGTGGCCTGTCTTATGCCCAAAATTGGGCAACCGACGCCGTGCCAAGCGGGATCAGAGCGGCGCCATTTCCCTTTCTAGGCGACGACATTCCGCTTTGGGGCAAAGTGTCGCGAAGGATCATCTCCACGTTCACGATCGTGAGCCTTTCAATGTCGAGTGCTGCCGTTAGCACGTCAAATGTGATAAATGGTCAGAGAAAGCATCCAGGTGCAACCCTGTAGCTACTCAACACTCATAAAGGCAAAGACGTTCGCAGAATGGGAAAACATGCATTTTGTCGATCCTATCACCCCGGTCTTGGCGATATCAGTAGTGATCATTGCCCAAATTCCAAATCGTATCGTCTAGATTCCGAGTAGAATGAGGTAGGCGATATGTAAGTTGCTACCTTTGGGTGCGATGAAACTGTTACGATGTCCGAGCAAAACGTCCGTCATTTTCACAGCCAGTGGCACTTATTTGCACGGAGCATCGATTTGGTTGTGCTCACAAGGGCCTGGGGTGAGCTTACGACCAGTGGGTCCGGTAAATTCTTTCGAGAATGGTAGAGTAGATACCGTACGACCTTGTAGGCAGCGATTACTATGACGGTGGTTTGTCCGCCCTCTAGAAGCGGAGATTTCTCAAAGATCGATTCATCTCTACGAATTCCCAAGATCAGACCACACAATACAGTTCACTCGTTCTCGTACTCCGAAGCCTACTTGACACTCGTCCGATCAATCCTCAATTATCGAGAGGCGCTCGAGATGCAGAGTAGATACACATCCTCGTGTCCAGCCCTCAAGGGGTTCATAGACCATACATCGGAGAATTACTGGAGGATTGCACATACAGTCGCGCCATATAGCAGTGACAGTTACGACCACTTTTGAAGTTTGATAAGAAGTCGGGAGCAGAGTATCACGACGTACGTGGCTCTACCAGACAAATCTCTCTTCTTTTGAGCCATTTCACCAGCACCATCCCAAATCCCTTCTCGATTGCGGTTCCTCGTACCTTATTGGGACCTTTCTGCCGTTACTACCCGACCACCTTCCTCCTGCATTAATCCGACTACACCGGGTCCTGTACCTCACCGACGGGAATTCGATTCCTATGTTACATCTGCAGCCTCGATATACCAAATGTTCGAATTCCACTGGTGTTCTCCCATCAGTTTCGGTCCCGGTCATATGTCCTGCCTGGCTGCTGTCTGTAGTTCACGCGGGACGTTTCGGCGTTGACCTCCCCGCCAGCCTTTCCTGCTGGCCTCTGGCCTGAAGGGAGACCCAGGCTATTTTAGGGAAGCTTTGGAGATGAAGCATAGGGAAGAGGAGCCCCATTGCCATCCTTATCAATCACAAGAGAAGCACGTCCTCACATCGAGATAAAGGTTTCGAATCAGCGACAGATGGAGATTTTGTCGCTCGACAGTCCGCTGGCCTTTCGACTTTCAGCACAATCATGATGGACTTAGAACCCCAGGACTCACTCGGCGGTGCGGGATTCTGACCCCCATCGTAATGACCTTGTCCACCAAGCCTGCCACTCACCCAGCTGTATGTGGCTATCGATGCACAATTCAAAGGATCCCCCAGTGGACTTAAGAGAGAAAATGGATACTCATACACGATAGATATAGAAGGAGAAAAGAACGGGGTAGTAGTATCGAGCTAAAAAGAAAAGGAAACCGCAGCGCCAGAAAGTAAAACACTATTATAAGTAAAGTGAACGGTGACGGAAGAGAACGATAGAAAGAGTGGGGAGAGAGGGGAGGATCGAGACTGCTGGCGTGGAGGAAGGGTAAGAGGACTCCGAGAATGGGACTGCAAAGATGACCAAGGGCGGACGGGTGGATCAAGGGCGTGTGGGCTCGTGTGTGGGCTAAGAAATGGGCTGATCGGGTGAGGAAAGGGGATGAGCGGTAGCGAAAATCGACTAGGTTTTGAGTTCGAGTATGTAGGGATATAAAGTACGGTAGATAGATAGGTGCGACCGGTGTCGTTATAGGCGTTGATCGTACTAGTGTACAATTGCGAGGCCCCCCCGAGGTCAAGGTTCGAGGGTGGTGAAGCAACCTCAAGGGGGTTGCGCGCAAATACATGACTTTCAGAACGGGACTAGACTGTCAGCTTGAGAACGAGCGTGTACATCGAAAGGAGGGAAGCGCGGGATGAGGGACAGATTCAGAAGAAACGATGGAGGAAACACCCGACCAGCACACGAACGGCCAGAAAAAAAAACGCAAGCCCACATGAAAGACCTGATAAATACAAACAAAATTAAGAAGAAGCCGAAGGGAAAACGTCTGATCATTGCCCATGAAGGTCGCACCAACCCCATCTCTTGGTCCTTCCTTCTCCTCTTCGCCACGCTCGATCCTCGGATTCAGCCCCACAGCTTCTAGTCCTCACGACCTTGCGCTGTGCAGAGTCTAGTACTTGCCTCACTTGTTATCTTTCTTCTTAGGCTTCCGAGGCGGTGTTACCGGCCTGCCCATGTTCATCCCGCCATAGGGATACTTTGCTTTCTTCTCTGCAGGCTTCAGGATCTAAAAGGACGACCGATAAGCGGGATTGTGAAGATAACGGAAGGAAACGGACCTGGAAGGAGCACAATAGTGTCTCGTCCACGCTCATCATCGCGCCAGCGTTATCGAACTCCCCACAATAGTTGGGGGCGGAGAACAGTGTTACCAAGTGCCGCTTGGCGAAGAACTCATATCCGTCCTCGACGACCTGACGCAAAACGTTAGACCATCCCCAAAAAATGACGTCAAAAAAACGTGGCGCATACCTGATGCGCTCTGCAGATCAAGTCCATATCGTGTTTTTGGAGGAATCGGGAGACGACGTCAGGGCCAAAGGTAAACGAGACACCACGGTCGTTTTCTGACCAGCCAGTGATATCCTTGTCGGGGTCGGACCAGAGAAGGTCACAGAGGAGACCTGAGTCAAGATTGGGTCAGTCGCACGAAATCGGAGAGCAATCGCACGACATACCAGTATCCGGAACATCCGTTGGCCTCATAACTCTCCGAATCTGCTCCATCGACTGTAGATCGGGGCTCAATCCACCATGCATTGTGAAGATTTTCTCGTCAATGATTGCAGCGATAGGAAGGCAGTTGAAGCAGTCGGTGAAGGTTTTCCATAGCTTGATGTTGTAGCGGCGTTTGCCTGCAAATGAATGATCGGGAAGGTCAACAATGTGTTGCCGCCACGAGCTGGTCACGCAGCCCACTCACATTCATCGTAAAAGCCGTATATCCTGTTGATGCTGGCACATTCGTGATTTCCTCTAAGGATGAAGAAGTTTTCCGGGTATTTGATCTTGTAGGCGAGAAGTAGGCAAATGGTTTCGAGGGATTGCTTTCCTCGATCGACGTAGTCACCGAGGAATAGGTAGTTGGCTTCGGGAGGGAACCCGCCGTATTCGAAAAGTCGCAGAAGATCGTAATATTGGCCGTGAATGTCGCCTTTCAAGATGGAAGGTAGGGAGAGAGGGGATGAGGACCGCCAGCTCATGAATGGTATCGACAGCACGACGTACCACAAATCTTGATGGGGGCCTCCAACTCCAGTAGAATAGGCTGATTTATGAAGATTTCTCGTGCTTTCGTGCAGAGATACTTGATTTCGTACTCTTGGAGCTGCACAGGCTTGCCAGGTCGGTTACCTCGCACTGAAAAAGGGGCGAAAAGTGTCAGCCGGAAATGCACCCTTTCTCGACACCAGAGCTACAGAGACGATAAGCGCACTGGCCCAGAAGGCCAAGCGCCGAGCAGGTAAGGTTTGGAGCTACCCCAGCCCAATACTGCAATGCTGTAAACCCCAGCCATCCCCCCTGCACAAGGGACACGTCGCACCCGTGCGGCGCCCAGGATCCGCGCAACCATCAGCCCATCGCCCAACTCCTGCCACCCGACCCTTTATCCAGCTCCACATCGCCTTCCATCGCCTTCCACGCCTCGCTCGTCGCAAAAAGAACGAAAAAGTAGTGCTACACACCTTCCAACAAACGGTCAATGACCGAGTCAAGATCAATCTCTGTCGCTGTATCGGTCATCATCCTGCTGCCCTTGAAAAGAACGTCCCGGGATACTATCGATTACTCGGTTGGTGTCTGGAGCGATTTAACACGTCAACAGAAAGGAAACTGAACGCCCTGGACGGTCGATGAGTCGAGAATGGCCAGGAATTTTTCGCAAGTGGTATGACCAGCTGACTCGAACGGGTGTCCCTCGTCACAGCTTTTTGGCGGTGTATAATGGGGCCCTCGACGTCGTTCAGCCGACTGTGGTCGCTGTTGGGATTTTTTGGGGAGGAGGAGACAGGGATAAATCGATGTGGTTGGAGGGCAGTGGGCGGTGCAAGATAACAGGCGAATTGTTTTGTTGATGACCAACAGCCCAGCGCCAAATCCGGCTCTCACCGCACCCGTGGGAATCTTAAGCCTGGGCATCCACTCAATTTCGACGTCTATCGTACAACATACATAGCTCTAACAACAAATATACAGCACCCAGTGCGTTAGCAAGATGTGTGCCCTCCCAGCACAGTTTTGACCAGTCCACCATAAATGAAGATAAATGAATCAGGAGTCCCAGAATAAGTACGAAAGCAACAAATGAAAAACGAATTGAGTATGCAAGAAAAGAACCATGGATGCTAAGCATCAAATAAATGAAGAGAAGAGATGAATGGAGCGACCCAGAGTTTAATTCCGGATCCTACTACTGCGTTCTTCTGAGCGCAGGCTGACCAGCAGTGGCCGAGGTCGGTGTATAAGTCTCCGTCACCATGGTGGGTTGAGCAGGTGCAACTCCGCTGGTCGTTATCGGCGGAATTTGCGGTCTGCGGCGCCGTCGACGTCTAGGTTACGACAATCAGTACACCGATTTGGATGAAGGGGTTGCGTTGCCTACTCACCTAGGGAAAATCGGACCTCGAGGCATCGGTCGTTCATCCAGATCCAACGAGATATTCGTCGCAGCTTGCAATCCCTGAAAAAACGATCAAAAAGTGTCAGCCGAAGCACGAAACACCCTTACGATAAAGCGCAACACGTACCTCGATCCACTCAACGACGCTGGGAACATCTTTAGCTTGCAATAAAAACTGCTCGCCCTCCAACCGGACTCGAATCACATTCTTCCTCTTCAAATAGTCATTCCCCAACCCGCTCTCCGCATTCTGCATCGTATAACAGTGAATCAGGTCATGAGGATTAGGTTCGCCAACCTCGCCCTTCTTCACTGTTTCAGAACGCGAGCCACCCCTGGACCTCGAGGACTTGCTTGAAGCCGAATTCGGGGTTGCCGGCCTAGGAGAATGTCCAGCGACAGACGAGTTGGAGGGGACGGTAAGCCTTGATGACGACTGCGAGGGCATCGGGGAACCCGACCTCGAACCATGAGCGGTGATGGACGACGTCGAAGACGAAGGCAAAGGAGAATGCGACCTCGAAAACGTGGAGGATGACGGAGTCGAACTCCCGCTTGGTAAATTCAACGAAGGTCTTGGAGTATCCTGAGGCCGAGGCGCTTGTGGGCTCGGCGGACCCGCATCGCTACTCGACCGCATATGCCTCGTCCCCGGCTTGAAGTAATGAACCGCCAAATTCAACGCAGACTTGGTGATCGCCACCTGCGTCTGCCCCGACTGGTACTCCTTCGCCTGATGACTCGCAGCAGCACCATACACCTGCCTCCCAGCTGCCGCCTGCGCCTGCGCCTGTTGCCCCATCTGCGGACCCCCACCCGATCGCAACTCATCATGCACATGATGATTCCGCAAATACTGCTGAGTCGCCTTCTCCTCTTCCCTACTCCTCGCAGCTTGCTGCCCTCCCGCACCACTAGCACCAGCACCGGCACCAGCACCCCCATTCGTCCTACTAGACCCACCAGCTGCAGCAGGCCCACTAATCCCAGTTTGCAACGCAACGTCCGACGCCCCAACCTTGCTCTCCCACCACTGCTCAATAGCTGACACACCACCCGCGCCCACAGGACACCGATACACTTTAAGCATCGTCCCTTCCAACACGCACAACACCCTCTTCCACTTCCTATCCTTGGCCTGAACACCAGGAGCCGAAAACTCCATCTTCCGTGGAAAGATAGCCTTGAGGTAGACAGCATTGGAATATGCGGGTAACGCTTCTTTGCCTTCGTCTTCCCTCGGCTGAAGATGTCCAAACATCGAGGCGCGGCCAAACGGATGAGGCGCAAATGTAGGATAAGGCGGCGGCGAAGTCGTCTCGTTAAACATCGGCATCGACCTTCTTTTTCGCAACCCAGACGGAGCTGACGCTGTCCCAACCGAAACTTCGTACGCCGGTGCCAGGCTAATCCGGTTCTGCTGTTTCTGCTGCTGTTGTAGCAGAGTCTCCGAGGCCGTGGTCGCACTTGAAGAAGATGCACTTGTCGTCTCCTCCTCCCTTGCCACCACTGAAACACGACCACCCGCAATAGCTGCATTCCCCAAATCAGAGACTTCACCACCATTACTATCCATTGACACTGGTCCATTAACACGGCCCAGCCCCCCAGTTGTGGTCGCACCAGCCGATCTTGTTGTCCCCCCCGCTTTGTCCTCGCCTTCCGATTTAGGCAACATCTCCCCCTCCTCTACTAACCACCCAAGTCCACTCCCAATCGCTTTGTCGCGGTCAATGAAACTCATACTACGATAAGCTCCAGAGTCCCTTTGTTGGGAGGCAATGGCAGATACGGCTTCGGCATTCGCGATAATAACGCTCCGCCGAATGGACCTCCTCCTCTGCTCCTCCGCCCTCTCCTCCTGCTGCTCCTTCTCCCTAACCATCTTCTCCACTTCCTCCTTCTTTTCCACCGCATGGAGGTCTACCAAACTCTTCGAAGCACGTCTATACATCGACGGCCTTTCCACGAACAAACTCTCCCTCCCTCCAGCATTCGACGCCGCAACACTATTCCGATTAAAACTGTTCGTCATCATAGCTTGACTTCCCGATCCCTGTCGCGCAGGACGAGGTCTCGGTTGTGGTCTCGGAGTCATAGGCGAATCGAACGGGTCCGCACGTTGCGTCGCCGAGGGCGTCTTGTCGCTCCCATCCGACCTCGAATGCGATATCGCTTGAACCTGTTGACCAAGCCCAAAGTAATCCTGTCCCCCTGCTGCTCCAGCATGCTCCGCGGCGCTCTTATACTGCGTCTCCCCAAAGGACCTGTACCCCGCCCCCGCGAAAGACGTATTAGGCGGCGAAATCACCAACGAAGGTCGGTCAGCCGACCTCCCAGTGCTAGGTGCAGATCCCATAAACGAACCCGACGACGATGCCGATACCGATGCGGATGATGTTGTTGAAGACGAGCTTGGGAACGCCGGCGAGCTAAAACTGCTCGCATACCCAGACGACGAATCTAAAGGCGGGGGCACAAAAATCTGCTTATTCTTCCCCTTCTTATCCATCACCACCTGCTGCCCCCCACTTCCCATTCCACTCGCACTGGCTCCGATAGCGGTAGGTGCCGCCGCTGCCAGCATTCCGTACGTCAAGTAGGATGAAGATGCGCCAGAAGCACCTTGAGTCGCGGGAGCAGAGGGACCCGACGAACTCGCCGTCGAATCGGTTTGGAACCGAAGATCCAAAGGTGAGAAAAGGGAAAGCGGGGGTAACGTCGGTTTGTCAATCGGATTCTGGGGTGGTTGCTGCGTAGGCGAGCTTTGGACGACTCTATGCAGAGAGGGTGGGAGGTCATACGACCCTCGACCCGTGAGCATCCCATCGCTGCTCGTACTCGTACTCGTCATACTCGCACTACTCCGCTCCGTACTAATACTAGTTCGGGTCCTATCCTCGTCCTGACCAATACCATCTTCCTCGTCATCATCCATCATATCATCCTCCTCGTCGATATCTTCCATATCATCTTCATCTTCATCGTCATCCTCCATATCGTCAGGCTCTTCATGCCCACCCGCACCCCTCGTCGTACCCTGCAACGGCAGCGCAGGCATACTCCCCAACCCAACTCTCTCACTCCGCCTTCTCTGCACCCCGCTCCCTTCACCCGCAGACGACGACGATGCACCCCTCCCACCCGCCGAAAGCGAATGACTCCTCCGACTGTTATTCTCATTCGGGGTCACCACAGGCAGCTTTGGCAAATTCAAAATCGGAAGTGGAGGCGTACGGAGCACGATGCTCGGTGAAGTCTTTGCACCCGCCAACAACGATATGCGCCGGTTCAACGAGGTGGGAAGTGTAAGTTTGGGAGGTAACGAGGTTTCTTTCCTATGTTGCTGTTGCGTCGGGGTAGCTTCCAAGATATGTTGTAAAACCTCCCCATCGGCCTCACTCGCAGATCGAGCTATGGCTTCGGGTACGGGCAACGGAAGACTTTTAACTCCACCTTGACCCTCTTGGTGAACATGGACGCTATTCGAAGTGTTCCTTGGCAGAGTGCTCGGCCTCTGGGCTTGCGAGGAGGGCGATGCGGCTGCGGGGCTCGAGTTGTACGTAACAGGCAAGGGACGTCTAAACGGTGCGTTTGGCTTCACAGCTTCGCCACTCTGGTCTGAAGTAAAAGCAACGTTGCTTGAGGGTGGTTTCGGCGTGGCATTGACAGTTAATGTCGTTGTTGATGTTGACATTGGTGTTGTACTAGGCTGCGGTATAGGTGGCAAAGGTCTCCGTTGAGAAACCGTCCTGGAAAGGGTGGGGGGTGGGGAGTCAACGCGTCTTGAGGAGCGTATAGAAGAAGCTTGAGAGTTTCTCCATCCTTCGGGCTTTGGTGGTGGTGTGGGGGGTGATGGAGAAAACACCTCGTCTTCTTTGGCATCTAGGATAGTTTAAATGGCAATTCTAGAAATCAAACGAATGTTGCATACCATCGTGTGAGACATGTATCCAGGGAAGGTCGTTGGAAGATGGTCGCGGGAGACCGTCGACGACCTTTGATTTGAGACCGGCGAAATCGTCCAGTGGGGGTGAGGACAGGGAATGCATGGACAACCTCCGAGAGAGTCGGTGACTGTCTCGAGGCGATTTGACGGTAGGAAGGGGAAATTCCGAGTTCATTCGGGTGGGGGAGGTGTCTGTTGAGCCTGACGAGACCTCTGAATCAGGGTCAGAAGGCTGGTCGGTGTCGATGGACGAGCGCTGCAGCCCTAGCATCGGCTGAGACATGTACGGTTTCGCAACGAGGGCCGACTGTCTTTGGTAGGGGTGGTTTGGAATTTCCTGGGCAGCCTTGAGAGTTGGCTTGTTGGATGTGGCATTGGGTGTAGGTTTTCGCTGAGGTATGCGAATGATGCCTTTGAATCTGGAGAATGTCTGGGAGAACTTGCTTGCCCGAACCTGGCAGCGAGCAGGATGAAAAGGACATCCAACAGCAGCTCGATGCAGTACTCACCGTCTTGGGGCTCGCCGCTCGCTGGGGGTCCTCCATCGCTGAGGGTCGGGTGAATCAAGGATACGGGTGGGACAGGCGGCAGGCGCTGCAACAAACGCAAAAGCGATGCTTTCTCCCCTCTATCGCAAATAGGAAAGAGGCTTCGTGATTTTAATGTTCTGTTCGTGCCGTTATAGTGGATGAAATATCCGGCACCCGCGGTCCCCTTCTTGTCGTGGGCTGAGCTTGAGCCTCCCCGGCCGAGAGCTGGATGACGAAATGGAAAGACCGTCCTCTCCGGCCAGTCCTGGCGCTCTTCTGGGATCAACGCGAAACTCGAGGCGTGTGGGCAGTGCGCTGCGGCGGTCGATATACCCACTGCTGGTGGTGATGGTAGAGAATCAAACTATCATGCGCGCCGACAGACACTGTTTCATATTAAACTCATCCACTTTGCTCTCCCAAACCCGGCCACACGACCATGTCCTAGGCCGCAGGCCAGGGGGATATAAGTAACAGCGTTGAGCATGTCGTCACTGATGAGTAACCCAAGAATTTCACGGAGACGAATAGTCACCTGCAGACTTTGTATACAAACTGCGAATTTATCTTTAGCTCTAGCTTCCTTCGTTATCACATTGCTTTCCAAGTTGGCGAGTACGATGAGATGACGTCAAGCTAACCGGCCAAGAACGGCGATCATCGTCCGTATCATTGCCTTGCCATGTCAATGTCTTTCACTCGCAGACCCTATGAACGACAACCCACCTCGACGTCATGCAAGGATCCTGAGCTCGTCATCCTCACCGATTCACGGACCTTGAGCTCAACGTGCATCCTGCCCTCCTCACGCTCTCCTCGTTGGCTGTGTGACCGGTCTCCACGACAGAACACCCAGAATCAGGACTCCTTGGGTAGACCCTTCCTCTACTCGCACTGGTACCGGGTGTAGGAGGATCCCTTTGCTCTGAACCCAGCTCCTGGGCAACAAACGGATGATTCTCACTTGACACGGCGACTGGCTTCGCTTTCCAACACCATCCACCGGGTCCTTAGCCTTCGCAACCACCTTCGCGCACAAAGCCTGGTCGACCCCTTTCCTTTGTCCCCGGCCAATTCGTTAGGGCAGCTGTCACGCCGAGCTCAGCTTCGATTTCTAGACATTCCTGAAGTCGTGTCGAAGCGCCGCCTGGAAGACGCGCGACATTTGCCTCCAGAAAATGTGGCGCCACAGAGGCAGCTCACTGCTACTGGGGCTACGATACGGGCGGAACCAACCATCAACGCCGATGCTTCGACGAAAGGGCCCTGTGCTCAGATCGGGCGAAACGGGTTTCCGAGAATCCTTACGCTAATCATCAGGGGACAATCCCTCAAAGTCCTTGGACAATCGAGGGTTGTGGGCCGTACAAAAGGCGACTCGAGCCTGATCGCATCTCAAGATGGGCCTACCATTTCTCATGAATCCATCTTGGGGTTTGATGTTAGAGCGATTCGGACCGCTTTAGCTGCTGTTCTTCGTGACCAGGTCTCTTGTACTTTGCCACCAGCCTTCTTAACGGCTCATGGACTTGGCTGAAACCCATCATTGTGGAATCAGGTGGATCAATTGGATTGGGGATTCAGAACAATCCTGCAGGGGTTGAAGTGAACGCTCGCGATTCCATCGGTATCCAAAGCAGACCAAGACTTCCCGAGTGAATATCAGTCACGAACTGAATACCAGTAACGGTACGCATCACAAGTATTTCTCCGATTGAACGCGACATAGAACGTGCATCCAGTTGAATCGTATATAAACTCCTCCAGCGCACCACATTCCCTCAGGCCTATCCCAAACTCCTTCCATTGCCAGCTCTAATCCGACGACGATGTTCAAAAACCTCGCTTTTATTTTCCTGGGCCTGTTGCTCATGTCGATTCACGCCGCAGAAGCACAAATATGTAGGTCCCTCAGTTTCGAGTGCCGTCACGGTGTTCAAAGTATTCATCTTAACTTTGCTGTCAGTCACGAAACGACCAGGGCCAGTCAAGGGATTCCGCATGAAGAACCCAACTCCTGACTCGCCTGTTGAACCCACTCCTGTTCCGTAGTACTCAGAGGGCTCGGTAATGGTGAGTTCATAAAATAGTCCAGGCTGAGCCGCGGCTGATGTGAGTCGATACTGGAAGTTGGCAGGCGGACTGGCATTCCCTGGAGGTCGGAACACTTTGATTCGGGTTCATGTAAATGAAGGATATCAAACGGTGAATCGTAGTCGGCGTCGGGGCCGTATTAAAGGAGACTCGAGCAGACGACCTCAGTGACATGTAAGAATCCTCCGACCAGGATCCCCGCTATCGTCAACCTCTTGTTCGATTTTCTTGTCCCGCCTCTTCGCAGATTGTGCGTGTCGTGAAGTCGAAAACACCACCGCTCGCCAAATCCCTTGTTCTATGACTCTCTACCCTGTCCTCCAGGGGAGGGCTGTTTTAGTCCACAGACTGGTTTCTGAGACTTTGAACGATCACGCCTAGCAGATGCTCCCGGCTCTACTCGTACTAAAACCGGGTGTGGGAGGACGCAAGCTCTTCCTTCTAACTAGGACCCCTGGGCAATGAGCGGGTTATTGTAGCTTCGCTTTTCAGTCACCGTGAGTGTATGGGTTTTTTCAGTTCAGCTTTTGCAACCACCTTCATGCCACCGCGCTGAGCGTTCGCTGTCCTCCGTCGAATTCCTGGGCAGCTACATATTATTCTACGCTTAGCTTCTTCATGTCCTGAGCATAATGGCACCAGCCGGGCCTGGCACCTACGAGTTAAAAGTCTCAATTTTCAAGGAGCATGAAACACGTGCTCCCAAAGGGAGACATTGCGAGACAGACCTCAAATTTGCCTCAAATAACGAAGAACCTCACTCACTCACCTCAACTCATACTGCCATGGATCCTGCTCTCCAGAGGAGTGAGTGGCGCCCGTCTTTCCTCTTTTTTACGACCGCTGACCGTTTCCCCTAGAAATAGTCGACGTAAGCGACGAGGAGCTCACTGCCCTCGGCTTCCTGGGACCAAGTGAGCCACTTCGTCATTGCACACGTCCACCTCTCACTCATTGTTGTCGTAGGCGTCGCTCCGGATGTCGAAGGTATCATCAGACAAGTGAAAGATAGCCCAGAGTACCTAGGGTGTTGAGTCTCTCTCCATCGCGTTTCAGTTTCCGCGTACTCATATCTTTTTGCGTTTCCAGTCATGACCTTATTTCAGGCCGACTGTCTCCGCCGCACGTCCGTCAGGGCTCCCACACACGATGCTACTAAGTCCACACCCCCGCGCTCTGAGGTCGACGTCGGTGACGTCCTGCTCAGCAACAATCCAGACGCCCTCGTCTCGGCGTTTGAGCAGCGGTTTTGGTACCACGGTATCTCCTCCAACCCTCCCAAGCTCTTGTATCGCTCGGATCTCGAGACCAACCCTTTCCCCACCCCTACCCCTGGGACCCGCTTCTTCAACGTCCCCATCAAGACTGCTCACGGCGTCTTTCGTAGGCGGCTCAATGCCGTGTGGGACACCGTCGCTCCTCTAATTCTGGAAGTGGTCAAGGCCCACGGCATTCAGTACTCCGCCCTGATGACGGCTCGTTTCTCGACCTCTGAGGTAGGCCAGGAGCAGGAAACTTATGGGCCGGCTGTTGTGTGGATTGCTGTTCGTCCCGGTACCACCAATGCTGAGGCTCTTCGTGACGTTACGCCAGAGATCCTTGCCATCCTGGCCAAGGAGGATATCACTGACGTCGTGGTTGAGTGGACCGAAGGTACGGTCGAAAGGCTGGTTGACCTGCCGCCGAAGAACGCCGAGGACAACGACAGTCCCGATTCAACACCGGCCTAGGTATACTCATCGCCAGGCAGTCCGACGACGAGGGCACACAGAATTCTATCCTGAAGACATTTAGCTGCGAATTTATCACTATCTTTATTACTCTTCGTTATCACATTGCTTTCTACCAACTTTTCACCGGCTTGTAACATTTTGGTGAGATGAGAATGAAGCCAACACGGCGAACATTGTAGTAATGACATTTAAATTTCCCCTGCCATGGCTTTCAACTCACAGCGTCGGTCCTTCCAGCCTTTGTCCTCCGCTGGCCCAGCGAACATGTCTCGAAAATCCTATATGTACGTTTCTGGAAGCGCCACCTGGTAGAAGACCCGTGAAATCTGCCCTCAGGAAATTTCGGTTCAAGCAGACATCGAAGCTAAGCCTCGGCGAAAGGATCCTGTGCTCACGTCGGGCAAAACGGGTTTCCGAGAATCCTCACACTAGTCACCAGGAGACGATCCCTTTGACAATCTAGAGTTGAACGCCGTATAAAAGGCCACTCTAACCTGATCGCATCTAAAGACAAGGTATACCATTCTCATGAACCCATCTTGGGGTCTGATATCAAACTATTCGGACCACGTTAGCAGCTATTCTTGGTGAACCGGTCGATTGTATTTCGCCGTCATGGCCAGCCTTCTCAACGGCTCGATAACTTTCCCGAAGATAATCACTTCGAGATCAGGTATATCAAGAGAATTTCCAGGATTCCCAACAATCTGGGGCTGTTGGGCTATGGAAGACCGGCCTTCTTGATAGTAGGTCGTGCGCGGAGGTGAGCAACGCTCACAATTCCATCTGTATCCAAAGCAAAGACATCTGAGTGAGTAGTATGCAGTCGCCACTAAATCAATCATTAATCATTCCTCTATCAAATCACAGTATTTCACCGAGCGTGGAGTAGAACTCTGATATTCGACTTCATGCTGACACAGGCCTAGGACCACCACTGGGCTCACATATATAAACCCCTCCACCCAGCTGAACCAAAAATCAGCAACATACCCTTCCACTACTCCACTACCAATTCTTTCCAACGATGTCCAAAGGACTCGCCTTGATTTTGGCCCTGGCTCTTGTGCTTATGTCGACCCCTGCCGCTACTTCCAATGATTTGGAGGAAAGAGGTAAGCTTCATTTCTCTGTGTATCGGTTCAACACCTCGATTTTTCAAAAATAACACCAACTTTGATTTTTTCTATAGTCACAAGGTTTCCTGGCCCAGTCAAGGCATTCCGTATGAAGTACCCGGCCCGTGACCAGCCTGTCGAGCCCACTCCTGCTCCGTAAAAAGCTATAGTTGTGAGTTTATAAAGCAGCAATAGAGGGGTACTTCCTGACTAGCCACGACTCGTTTGATTGAATTGGATGTTAGCGCGCGGACTCGGAAGACAGCGATCTGTCTATGTAATAACTTGGTTTATAAAACAATGGACTTGCTTGTCGACATCGGACTTTTACTGCAGAGGGCCAGACTCCGATACAAGCCGAGCGTTGGAGCTAACCGTGCTTCGAGAAACCCTTCGAAGCAGGAAGCCGCCGACAAGCGCTGATTCAAGCGCCCATGGGTGGGAACACCCCTAGCAAATCAGCCAAGCAGGCCAGAGCTTCACAAGAGCGAGAAGAGGAGTCGGTGAGCCTGCTCGAGGCGGCAGCGTATGCATCTGGCTCGGTAGCAGGAGATAATCGTTTGTCGGTTATGAGTTGGATTCGAGTAAAAAAGAATGCGACAAGCGAGACTCGAAGGGACGACCTCAGTCTAGTACGTAATCTGACCATCAGAAACCACTGCTTTGACTTCAACTTCAACTTTGCCAGCAGCCAGCCCTCGATGGGCCTTGAATCGACTCGGATATGCATCTCGAACACAATTTTTGTGTTATGCTATGGTCAAAAAACGAATCTGGGTTAGTGGGGAGGTGACTAACGCGAGTGATCGCAAGACGACTCTACATTTTGCAGCTCACTGACAGCGTCGACGGCCACGCCCGCCCTAGCCTCCTATCGTTACTTCATGGAGACTCTCCATCTCGCTATGTTAATTCTCCACCCCACCTCTTCTCTGCGTGTGTCGTCGTAGAAAGCCTAGGAAGTCACCACTGTTGGCCAAACCCCTTGATCAGCCTCGCACTGACGATAAAGCAATCGCAAACGTCGACCCTATCGGCTGTTTGGAGAGGTCCATTCGCACTGCGTCGGGTCCTGGTGGTCATCTATATGGCTTGGCAGCTTCGACTAGACGACTCCGACCCCGCATACAATAAGTATGCTTCTGTACGTGAAGCTGAGGCTGTAAGACGTTTTCGGTCCAGGCACACTGACATCGCTGACCGAATGCGTAGTGCTGGAAAGATGGGGGGAGCTACCACACTGCGAATGCTGCAAGGATCCCTTCCCCCGGCTGTCTCGTACATTCCATGGATTTCGAAGTGCGCCGTGCCGATCAACAACGATTTGGTTCATTTTACTCGGTAGGGTGGATGGGAGATAGTCGATCGGTTGCTGCCTTTCGCATACCGAGACTATCTCAATCTCTTTGTCGGCAACTGGGCGGATCGCTTGGCAAATTTTGTCGACAACCTGAATGTGAGTGTTTTATGTTGCAGTCAATGCGATTGAAACTCACAGAACTTCATCGTCAGAATCGAAATTCCAAAGTAATCCTGGGTTTGAGCGCTGGCAGGTTCCTTGCAAAGTGAGATCGCGATATCTTTGAGTGGATATCTGTCCCCAGAAGGTTGCTAGAGTTTGACACTCTCTCGGATAGCACCAGGGTAGAAGAATATGGTATAAAGTCGTGCCATCTATGAAACTTGATGATTCCTTCGAAACACACAGTGCCATTAGGACTAATCTCTGAGACCGCAAGGCACTTTAGGAAGAGATACGGGCCCCCGTCATGAGGAAAAATGTTTTTTCACGGCGGCCACTTGGGAGATATCGTTCTGCTGACAATGTTTTTGTGAAGGACACCTCCGTCACAGTCGGGTGGAACGGGTTTCGTAGATGGGTCCTGCTTGGTACCAGGGGTCAGGTCTCGCAGATGCTTCTCCCTCAAATTGAGTGGAGAAAGAGCGACTCTCGGGATAATTGCGCCCGGATCCGGGGGTAACGAATCCGAGCCACATTAGGGTGCTCGTCTTTGTAAAAAGGTTCTTTGTACATAACCCTGCCTATCCACGCGGCTCGAGTTGACTGAAGTTGATCATGACACGATCAGATAAATCACTGAGTTTTGTAAACACTTCAAACACTATGCTACCAGTGACCTCCGAAATCCCCGTCTGCTTGGTAAAAATTACGTGGAGTTGAGTATCTGGGCATCCGCGCCGGGTCCTTTGGCATCCTCATTTCGAGAAGTTGCCACAAAATGAATTGGTCTGCGTACCCATATCAATCATATCCATCGCGTTTGTAGCAGAACTCTGATTGATACGAAATCAACTGGCAGACCGTTGACTTCAAGGGAGATTTGATACGACTTGGACTGCCAGTGGCGCAAAGCTTGCATATAAAAACTTCGAGCTGATTCGCAATGCAGTAGCGAACTCACTTCATTTCTCTATTCAATGTTCAAAAGGCTAGCACTCATCCTCTTCTCTACCCTGACGTTGACGGCGATGCTCGTTGCTGCGGCCAATATCGGGGCTCGCACGGAAGGTAGGCTTCGACAAGATTTTCTACCATCTCATCACGAAGCCTGACCTTGCTTCCAGGGGCTGTGTATCCGAGGCAGACTAAAGGATTCCGCTTGAAGAACCCAACGCCCGACTCGTCTCAGACTACTACCGCTACCACTAGTAGCTCAACTCCGTGAAAGTTCGAACAGTGAGTTCACCAGGAATTGCCTAACTTTGAGAGTGTATTGAATTCACAAATGAATAGTCGGAGAATCACCTCTTTCATTTCTACCGCAAATTTCGGGCAACGCTGTCTCTAGATCAGATACAATGATATCCTTTTGCACATTCGTTGGCAGAGCTTAGCAGAATACAGACGGGGACTTGCAAGAGGAAAGAAGTTGTATGAAAAGCTCTTGGTCTGATTCTCTGTCCCAAAGAGTGGTTTTTGAAGTGATGCATCGGCAAGCGCCGACTTAAGCGCCTTGCGTCAGTTAAGGGATATAGGGTTACAAGAAAGACAAGGTAGCGTCAGAAGTGAGCCCAGGCAGCCAGCGAGAGTACAGAGTGAGTCGTATCTGGACGGAATGTCACGGCCGATTCCGAGTCTGTGTGTCGCATGGTACAAGGCCATGATTAAGGAAGGGCTCACCTTGCCAGACTCGTCGATCCTTCTGCAACCTTTTAATTTATTGTTCATTTAGGAAGTGCTTATTGCGGGTGCTAGTGTTTTTGGGAACTTCGCCTGGGCAACTCCGAGCTCACGAAGCTCCGCGCGAGCGCGGCTCAAAAGGCGAACAATGATGCATTAATGATGAGTTCTCCGTTTCTCTTGTAGAAGGCAAAAAATCATTTCGTTCCTGAAGTTTTATACTGGCAATGTATGGTCGCTGATGGTGTTCTTGCTTCAACCCGGGGTGCATGGCAGCATGGATCTCAGGGCACCGTGCGGCGATGACAGAACACAAAACAAAAAAGAATCCGACTTGCCTGGTTCGAACAGGCGACACCCAGATGACAATGTATCCATTACAGTCTGATGCTCTTCCAACTGAGCTAAAGTCGGTTATATTTTGGTAACAGTTAATATAAGCTGGCGTCGAGGAGGATGAGGACAAAGGATGTCTGGCGAGAAGTTTGAACTGGGGCCCAGGGGGAGAAAGCTGAATGGGCGAACACGCCATGCGAAAGTTTGACCGCTCGTATTCGATCCCGAAGAACATGCTCTCCCTGCTGGGCCAAGATCAAAAAGGGTGCGAGTTCAGTATGTACAAGGTTGATTGTTCGGTGTGATGATCTGCTGGTGGCGCGCCATCAAGCACCACTTGAAACTAACCAACACATCTGGCACAAGTTGCTACACCAATATGGAGCCAGAAACTTCCATCGGTGGCGGGATGCTACAAGCAAGACTGCCAGTGGAAATGCTACGCAAGGTTGGACATTCATCTTTGTACGATTATCTACTTCATCTGACACCGACGCCTTTTTCAGAGTAAGTTTCGGTCCATACAATGCGAAAGAAGATGTTCACTGGAAGGCCTCTAGTACTCGTATCTCATCTTGAGGTTTATCCCACCAGCTCGTCGCACTTGTTGCTGCTCAACCAGGCGGCTCACCAGTGGCTACTGCCACTTGTCTACCACTCGTTGCTATTCACTTCATCTCACAAACTGGTCAAGTTTCACGCTGCACACGACGTACCTGAAGAACGCATGCGCGAAAGGCTCAAGCTGGTTCGTAACCTCTGGATCGGGGCTGTATCATCCAACCCCAAACGTCGTTTGGATGGCGACCTCACCTACCCGCGACCTCTGCCTGTTACCGTAATCACGCGTCTCGTATTGATGTGCGAATCACTCGAACGCCTCACCCTCCTTAACGTGGATCAGAACGACTGGGGGGAGGTGGAAGCCGCAATCCCGGCTAACTTGAGGTCCCTCTCAATGGGCCCGATTCATGGTCCTTTCCGTATCGCCAAGGGTTCCCAACTCCAACAATTCACCAGCATCAACTCCTTCATGCGAGACGACGAGGTCAGGGGCCTTGTGATGCACCAGACCATGAACAGTTTCCGTCGGCTATCTGAAGCAATCGATTCCGATACTTTGGCCAAGTACGCTGCAGAGCAAGTCGAGTGTGTGTCTGATTCCGCGACCCTGAAAGAGTACAACATCGCAATCTGTTTGCGACCTGGGTCGTTATTCGATGCACATCCTCTTATAGATCAAGTAGAGAATGAGCTGAGGAAAGCCAGTCTGGACTCGAGAGCTTTTGTGTCTACCATTCCTGACCGTTATTGGTCAGACGTGGTTCACGATGAATATCTTTCGGTCCGACTTGCAATGTTTGGTGCGCTATGTATCCTCTCATCTTGGAAATTCAAACTCATTTTGCCGCAGATTCTCAAGCTTGAAATCCACGAGACGAGAAGTCTTGGTATCTGGCAAGATGGAAGGGATGGACAGAGTAGCAGCGGACATTCAGGTCAGAAACCAGTTTAAAATCCAAATTGTACACTCTCCGCATTACATATTAACACGAGAACTGAATGTCTCGATTCGGCTTGAATCTACTTGGCCGAGCCCCCATTCTCAAGCGCCTGCCAAGTGCTGGCTAGTAATCGATCAGCTGCGCTTTGACATCGATCTGCGTCAAGGCACCCCTTACTCTTCAACCGCCGCCTCTCGCCACAACTGATCTCCTTGGGCCAATGATTGGGCGACATATGAACGCTCTACGCCAGCAGTTTGTGGTCTCCCTGGATACTCAATCGTGCTTCCTCAGGTCAGAAGCTGCCGATGCCACAGTCTCGAAGATTGGCCGGGGAAGTCTGATGCTGCAGTGAACAATCTGGTCAAATGCGACTGGACCAAAGGCGCTCTCATTCTTGAGCCGTCCAAACGATGCGAGAATGTCAGCCCTCGGTCGGGGCTCCCCACCCAAATTCTGTCCCCCTCTCCTCTGGAGACTTTCCTGCTTATCGGAAGCTAAAGCTCAGCCGCCGAAGATCAAGGTTTGACGTTACTTTGGCTGAAGAGATCCGTTGGTGGCTCATCGGGTGATTGTAGCAACGAACAGGTTGCGATTGAACATGAGAATGGCCGCAGTGCGGGAAGCTCGTCCCTGTAGGAAGTGTTGGGCTGAAAACAAGGGTTTGTGGATTCCGAGTTCCTTCCAAACTGGTATGTTCTTTCCGCAGGTTTGAACCGACCGAAAGCCTGCTGCTTTGGAGTGAGCGCGTCATCTCCAAAATTCCTGGAAAGATCCGTGACTCCACGATTCCCTGGACACGTTGCGATAACAGTGTTGGAAGAACGACTGGAGACGATTCGGGGCATCTGTGATGGTAGATCCAATTGTCTCCTTGTAACATCTGATATCGGCGTCATACTGATAGGAATCCTCGCGCTCGGAAGAGACCCTTTGCCCGCTCTTTACCAAGGTTCCACTGGCAGCAAGAGTCTATTGTTGCTGGGAGAACAAGGGTAATTCATACGATTCGTTGCAAAGCTTTGTCTCTGAAACACGCCAGTTTTGTAGATCTTCCTTTGTGTGGCCTGAAGCAGACATATACAGTCTCCCGTTGCCTAAGATATGAAACTCGGAAGCACCGAGCGCCGGAAATTAGAGTTGCAATCATTCTAGAGCCCGAGCGTAAAAACTCCGCACTGTCGACATACACGCCCCTGGCAATAAAAGGGCTAGCCTCACGCGATTGACGGCTTGAAGTCCCTGGATTTGCCCCCACATCCACTCCCCTTGCACAAGCCTCCACGTCGCCAGTATGTTCCGCCAGCGTACTCGCTCGACCTCGAACGGCCCAGCAAAGATGGCTCCCTCCACTTCGACCAACACGACGACGACGGAGACGACTGCTCCATCGACAGCAGAGACCCATTCCGCGGTTTCTACGCCCACCAAATTCAAGCTGGGCTTTTCAGAGATCGCCAATCTCTTCATTCGTCTACGACGACACCAGTCGCGGTCCTCATTGGCCGCTGAGGCAAGGAATGCAGAACAGACTCCTGAAGGAACCCCGGAGACGAGGACTCGTCCCGCTGGCCCTTCGCCTCTCATCATCAGCCTCGCGCCTTCTACTGAAACCCAGTGCTCCAGGCTGGTGCTAACTCCACCGACGAGCCCAGGGAGGAACCGCGCTCGCCGGATTGCAGGGAGCCCTTATTCGCGTGGGCGAGCTATCTCGAGCTCCAAGGCCAACCATCTCGTGTCAACCTCGGGTGACGAGCCAATCACCAATCCCACTGTTCGGGACACTGAAGACCAAGACGACCACGCAGTCCGAGTCCCCTTGGAATATACCGATCGCTTCGAATGCGCCGGGGGTGTCAATGCATCCACCCTGCTCAGGTTGACCAAGAAGACCATTCTGGAGAGCATCGAAAATCTTGGGGCCAACGCCCTTGCTGACGAGAAGTGAGTCATGTTCCGTCATCTTTCCATCTCCTGATCGATACTCATCCGTTGCCACGTTCCTAGGTGGGACTGTACGATATGTGGTCCTAAGCATGGCTCTTACAAAGTTCAGGTGAGTTATCTTGTCTTCACTACGAACAACCCTTCGGTAGTCATCTAGATACGCTCCCCTCATCACCCTTTTCGATAATCATCTAAACTCCCATCATGTTCATGATTCTGATTGTCTTTTCTGTTTCTATAGATCAACTATTCTGCTACTGCCACCCATTGCACTCGACCCGACTGCTCTCGTCCAGTCGCTCTTGATCATGCGAAGGGCGTCCCGGGCCTCATGACCATCACCAAACGGAATGACGCTTAGATCCAAATCATCGGGACGTAATTCATCTCGGGATCCCAAAGTAGAGACCCAACATTTCCAGCCCTTTCCCCATCGCCGAGATGATACTTCAAGCAAAACTTCCCTGCGTCCCGACTATCCAAAGCCGCCACATCTGGCCTCGGCCTTGGTGGGCATCTCGGCGTCCCTTTATCCTCATGTTTCTACCTTGTTTCTGCCCCTCGAACTTGAAATCTGACTTTCCTGTCTGCTCTCGGTCTTTCTTTCTGCCATGCCTCGCTCATTTCGAAGCGTCCCCTCCCGTTTTGATCAGATAAACCAAATTCCTGCGACCACTTTCATTTCCATGTCCTGCTTCCATTCCCTACTCGTTTCTGTATGTATGTATATCTATGTTACCTTACCCTCGTCGTTACTCCTCCGTTTAGTGTCTTAGTTTTAGTCTAGTCGTCTCACTGTAGTCTTGTTTTCCAGCCCGCCATACCATACATCAATCACGGACCCGCACTCACCAATTCACCCGCATTGCACATATACGTTTTCCTTCCCTTTTCTCCCTGCTTCTCGATGTATGTAGCGCTTGTATTTCAGCATGAACATTCGGGCGTCTGCACCGTTGCCTTCGAGTAATAAACATGTATAATTGCTTGACTGGTGGCCATTGAGGCTGGCTATCTAAGGCCCCCTTACGTGCGCTTCCCAGGAAGGAAGGACCCTTTCCTACCAATACCTGCTGCGCATTCATTTGACACGACGCAGCCACGGTAAGTCAGGAATAACTGGGAATGGTCCAGTTGCCCGGTTCAGCCCTACCCTTTTTCGCAGTTTTGTTACTGAAAACCTGGAGACTGTTTGGCGCTTGGCGAATGAACGCGGTTGAATATATTCGATGATCGAGAACCGTTGACGACCGAGCACACAATTGCAATTCTGATTGTCGAGTGCGTCCCGGAATACGTGCGATATGACTGGGCCTACATCCGCCAACAAAGGAGTTCGGAAGTTCAAGGGAAACGCGTGGATTCACAATTATACGGGATATGGCCTGGAAGAATGTTATCTCTCTATCATATCAGACGCGATAAAAAAAGAAACAGGGGTCCATTCCACCCTTTTCAAGGAGCACGACGAACTACCAAAGGCAGCTGAGCATAATGCTCAGTTTGCCCCTCGATCATAGGTTGCATGGTCATGCAATTTGCTAGTACCAACCGGGAGAAGTTAGAGGAAGATCATTCAATGAACCTATTCGGGGCGCACCATGAATAATCCGAGGAGCCTCTGTTGGTAGTTCAAACTCGAATCTGTCAATCAGCGTAGAGAGCAGATTTTGCATCTGCATCAGAGCGAATCTCCAGCCTAAATTGTGAGATACCCTCTCAGAAACGTGAGACTGAGTGTAGATCATTACCTATGCAGCCCTTTGCTCCAGCCGAGAAGGTCATGCTGAGTGACAGACATACCGGTGAACAATATGAAGGCGCCAATGTCAGTAGGGAACAACGGCGATGATATAGCGAACGCACAGGTTAGCGTACAGCCCCAGCGTTTTGGACTCTCCATCCAGATTGAACCACCGGTGCGGGTTGAAAGTGTCAGCGTCGTCTCCCCACAGAGCGGGATTCCTATAGAGCGCTTGGTTACTGCGAAAGAACCTGTCTAGTAAAAGCTCACATATTGTATCCACCGACCGAGATATATATTCTGGTCCCCGTAGGAATCGCAAGCCTATCAACAACTTGTCCTGACTTGAGGGTAACGGGTTGAGAGAGCGGGAGCACGTCGTCTTCCACGTTCTTTCGAAATATGTTGGGGAGCACCGGAGCGAAACGGAGAGTTTCTTTGAGAACGGCGTTGAGGAAAGGGAGAGCTTGTAGGTCTTGATATGACAACTCTTTTCCAGCCTTGCGCTCCCGTGCCTGCCTAATTTCTCTGCGCAGCTCGGTTTGAAGGGAAGGAGCCTTGCAAAGTTCAAATAGGGCCCAATTCAACCTAAGGATTGATGGAAGGAGGGTTTAGATTTTTTGTGGCAGAAAAGCGAGTAGTCTGCGTACGTATTGGCGCTCGTCTCGTGCCCAGCAATGAGGAGGAATCTAACATACCAACGCCGAATCGAGTCAGTCTCGGTAGCTGGGGAAGGTACGAAAGGATACTTATGACCCACCGAAGCTGCGAAACAATCTCCTGGTCCGTCAATCGCGATGATGGATCCCCACTCGCCCCGGCCTTCAAAATGTTGCTCAACATGTCATTTTTCACTTCAGCACCCATTGATCTTTTCTCATCAATCAACTGGAGAAGGATCCTGTTCGAGATGGCGTTGGTTTGGCGAACATGATCCAGACCATCGCTTGGTGCTCTGGCAAATATGAACCGAATGAGCGCCATTGGAAAATATTGGAGGAACGAAACGAAAGCTGCCTGAGGAGCTGTCATGGACCCAAAGGTCTCCACCCTGTGCATAAAATGGGACTAGCAGTCAGACGCGCATATGAATCTGGCGTAGACTAATGGGTTAACACACAGAACAGAAGGCAAAGCACCAGCGAGCTCAGTGGGGGAGCCATCAAGACCACCGAATTGATGGTCAAATGCGACTACATGTAGGTGATATCAGTAAATGCAGTGAAAATGGGGTCTAAGAAAGAGTGCGACGTCTGACCTTCTCCCAACGTGTCCAATGCGGTCTTGGAGAGCCAGTCTGCAACATTGAGGACAGTATGGTCGCTTGATTCTACGGCGAGGATTGTATCCCATTTTTCGCATAGCTAGCCGTAAGTGACTCGTTAGATGGGTTGGCACCACAGAACGGGGCATGCTCTGGTGATATCATATCTACCTTTTGACCAGATGACTGGAGAGCAGGGAATAACGCTCTAGTTTCTGGGGCGCCAAACGCCGGCTGCAAGCCCTGGTGCCGGTGGCGAGACTCAGACGATGACAAGGGTTGCTTTTCTTCAAAAGCATGAGCAAAAGGGTAGACTTACCTTTCGATGCCGCTTATGTTCGTCGCCTTCAACTGTCCCAACAGATTGTCCAACCAAAAAGTCGCCCACAGCGTACCATTCCGGCGCTCGAACGAATTTTTCTGCGCGGTCAGACTGGAAGATATACCGCAATGCTGCTGGATCAGAGACCAGGATGGCGTCACTGGTGCCGACTTGAGGATGGAGCTTCATCACCGTTCCATACTCGCTCAGCCATCGAGCACAAAGCATGCCTGTTTTGTCTTCGAAGAGGTCAATAACATTACCTGGGCAACCACGTATATTAGCCATGATCACAGTGGCGAGTACACAGCGGGGCGCACCTGCCAACCAAGACTTTGAAGGAGGCCCGCGAAGATCGCTCAAGGAAATCTTTGTTAGCCATCGGAACACACGTTGAGCGACGAGGAGTGCCGCAACGAGCTGTAAACACAGCAGAAGCATCCCAAGAGCTGACAGCAGTTATAACTAGAGGAGAAGACAAAAAGGTAGCTTCGGCTTTTCTTCAAGCCTGTTTCCTTGTTGTTTATCAGGCATACTCCTTGCGCACGGCCGTAGATCATCGACTCTCTTGTTTGGGAGCTCGAACACTTGGTGGGTTCGAGAGGTGCCAAAGGGGTTGTATGGACTAATTTAAGCAGGGTTGATACCTCACAGCAAAATTAAAATAGACGCACCTACTGAGGACTTTCATGTCACGGAAATCCCATGTCTCCGATCTGAGTGCCCTGAGAAACTGCAAACGGGAGTAGCTCCTAATTGAAGAAACGCTGAGTAGGCGAATAAACCTTGGCAACGGAATTTGAACGCACAATCGGTATGTACCTTCCTAGATCGCCTAGGGGAGATGGAACTGGAGGGGTCGGCTCGATCTACTGATTTTGTACAGGTTGAGCGAAACGTAAAACTCTAGGGAGTGGCCGCGCACCTCGCTCGTATCATTCACTCTCAGCGCCCTCGAAGGGTCGAAGAGGTCAGCAAGACGGCATCAGCCCCCCAAGGGAGCTGTCGATGTTTGGTGCGGAGGCCGGGAGAGAAAGAGAGCCTGATACGAATTGTCTTTCTATGCAAGAGATCGACTCCTCGGCATTGTGATTTACCACCACGGCGAACTGAGGGTGTGAGGCATTGGATGGCCTCGGAAACTGTCCACACCATTCCGCAACCCCCAAGATTCCGATCGAAAATCACTCGAGTACGTCCCAGAAGCCACCGAAATAGAAATTAACGAGTTAGGATAGCTGCAAATGACTGCATGCATATATCATAGACCGTGCACTCTTGAGTGAACGTACGATAGCTTTGACCATTTCAACACCACACACATGCCTAAGGCATGTACGGCCGCGAAGAATGAGTTTTCTCTCGATCGCGAGCCCAAACATTCTCAGTGTCGAACGTTGAATTGCCATGTTCAGCTCTATTTTACCGAAGGTTTGGCCTGAGCAGATCACGCTGTCATACCCGAGTTACTACATATCACTGTGACCGACCTGGGAACAACGGAAGGCGTACCCTTCTGGCCTTTTGCCTTTTCATAAAGCTACCAGGCCCTCGGGTCGGAACCTCCGGGTTTCGACCTCAGGCTGTGGTGTGGAGTCTAGTGGAGGCTTCATTGCAGTACCAGAGAGAAGATTCACCAACACCGACCAGCGCGGTGACAGGAAAGCAACTCGTAGAAGCACCCCAACCAGGTGGATTTCGTGGCTCACTGATCATCCAGGCCGCTTTACGCCAAAGCTAGTTGTAAAACTGAGGTAGATGCTGTAGATCGGCGATAACTGGGAGTACACAGAATACGAGGCAGGCCTTCAGAGATGTCACGACCCCGTAAGCATTCATGTCCTCTCGTATGTTCTGCAAGGTGGACGTGGGACAGCGCAGAACGGACGTCATGTCGCGGTCGAGAGCGAAGAGCGAAATTGCGAGTCCGCGCCACGCGTCGTTGAAATGACCCTATATTATTCTTATGTAATCCTGATCAAAGCCACCAGTCGTATATCGCTGCCGCCGTTCAAAGGAGCACTTGGTTGTCGATATTACAACGCACCGGACTTGGTGATAAATTTTTACAACTACAAAAGTATCTCGTGCTGGTAGAGGCAAACCATGCTCCTTCATAGTGGGGCTCGACGAACAACCAAAGGGAGTCGAGCACAATGCTCAGTTTGTCCCTCGATCATCGGCTGCATAGTCATGCAATTCGCTGGTAGGGAATCGAGATGAAACACATCAATCATTCATATTCGCCCTGTCCCAAGATTTGTAGCTGTTACGCACCATGAATAATTTGCGGCCCCTTCACAGGTGGGCTAAACTCGAAATTGTCTATCATTGTGGACAGGAGGGTTTGCATCTGCATCAGAGCAAATCTCCAGCCTAAAGGTTTTGCGGATACGCGGTGATGAGATACACTCGAAGGGAAAAGAATGATGAATGCCGCCTGCTCACCTATGCATCCCTTAGTGCCAGCAGAGAAAGTCATCCTAATAATTAATTGCGAAATCGAAAGGGTGGTCAATGACAGAAGTGATCGGTGGGTTACAATCAGAGCGGAGAAAAGAGAACATACAGATTCGCGTACAGGCCAAGAGAATTCGACTTCGACGACTCAGCTTCTTGATTTGACCATCGTCGTGGGTTGAAGGTTTGAGCATCAGCGCCCCACACTCCAGTATTCCTAGAAATTCATGATGGCATGAATACAATACGAAATCGGGGAGAGCTCAACTCACATATTGTACCCAGTGATGGAGATATACACCTTCGTCCCTTTCGCAAGGGAAATTTTATCGACTACTTGCCCAGACTTGAGAGTAACGGGCTGAGCGAGAGGGAGCACATCGTCTTCCACATTCTCTCGAAAGCCATTTGGTACCACTGGAGCTACACGAAGGGTTTCTTTGATAACGGCGTTCAGCAAGGGAAGGCTTTGGAGGTCTTGATGCGACAACTCCCCGCCACCTTTGCGGAGCCGAGCCTCGCGGATTTCCTTACGCAGCTCAGTTTGAAGGGAAGGCAATTTGCAGAGCTCCCAGAGGGCCCAACTTAGTCTAATAACAGATATAATGATAAGTCAAAATGGGCATATATAGAGGAACAAAGAGCATGCGTACGTGTTGGCGCTTGTCTCATGCCCAGCAATAAGAAGGAACCTGATGTGTCAGCGAGGTGAGCAACGGAAAGGGGGCATGAGTGTGAAGAGTAACCTACCGAAGCTGAGATACGATCTCCTGATCCGTCAATCGCAAGGCCGGGTCTTCGCTCGACCCAGCAGTCGCAGCCTTCAAAATATTGCTCAGGATATCGTTCTTCCCCGTAGTGCCCATTGACCTTTTCTCTTCAATCAACTGAAGAATGATTCTGGTCGCGATGGCGTTGGTTTTCCTAACGTGCTCTAAACCTTCGCTGGGAACTTTGCTCAGGATCCAGCGAATGGTCGGCATTGGAATGTATTGAAGGAACGAGAGGAAAGTCGCTTGAGAAGCTGTCATGGACCCGAAGGTCTCCATTCTACGTTGGAAGGAATTAGATCTACAGGTGTAAAGCACTGAAAAAGGATGACTTGCATCACAGAAGGGACTGCAATGGCAAGTTCAGTTGGAGAACCGTCCATAGAGCCGAATTGGTGATCAAATGCGACTACGCCAGTAAGTATAAGCGTTAGTGCATGTTCTGGATAGTGGGCGAGTGTTTCCTACCTGCTCCAAAGGTGTCCAAGGTAGTACTCGAGAGCCAATCGGCAACGTTGAGGACAGTACTATCCGCCGATTCTGCGGCAAGAACGCTATCCCATTTCTCACACAGCTACCATCGATAGTGCACAATGAATCGTCAGATCTACGGATAACATCGAACAAGACCACCTACCTTTTGGGCGAACGACTGGAAAACAGGAAACAACGCTCTTGTTTCAGGAACACCAAATGCTGGTTGAATACCCTGGGTCCCAGCCACGAATCAGCACGATCGGAAGACTCAGCTCCTAGAACAGGAAAATGGAAGACCTACTTTCCGATGCCTCTTGTGCTCCTCACCTTCAGTCGTACCAACGGCCACTCCAAACAGGAAGTCGGCCATAGCGTACCATTCTGGTGCCCTGATGAAGTTGTCGGAGCGATCTGATTGAAAGATATGTCGCAGTGCCGCAGGGTCAGAGACGAGAACAGCGTCCCGAGTGCCGATTTGAGGATGGAGCTTCATCACTGTCCCATACTCGCTTTGCCATTGCGCACCGAGCATCCCAGTGGTGTCTTCGAATAGGTCAATTATGTTACCTAGATAGCACCCGTTCAATGACAGCCAGGGAAGGGAGCATTGGTGATACGAGTCCGCACCTGCCAACCATGACTTGGAGGGCGGCCCTCGGAGATCGCTCAGGGATGTGCCTGTGAACCATCTATACACATATCTGGTGAAGAAGAAGACTGCAAGGCACTGAAAACACAGCTGGAGCATTGTCAGATCGAGACGGGATTCGAGGGTAGGTGTGATGCCAGTGGGGATTCATAACATTCTTGACTTGTTTCTACTTGAAGCACGCCTTGCTAGGCATATTTACGGCCGCGAAGTATGCGTTCTCTTGTTCGGGAGTGCAGAGCTCCTGAATGAAAGGCATTGAATTGTCGTCTTCGACGATGTTGACGTACAGGTTGTGCGGCAAAGTTTATATGACGTGCTCCACTGCCATATCCGAGTTACTGCTCGATATCACCCTTCCCTCTGACAGCGACTAGAAATAGCGTACCTGGGTGCCCGACATATCTTCTTTGCCTAAAGCTTTTGACTTGCTACCAAGTTCTCGGAACCTTGGGCTGTGGAGTCTCATTGCAGTAGAGCAGATTCGGGAATGCCGACATAAGAGCAGCTCGTAAATGAAGAGGAGCCCCACCCAGGGCAGGATTTGTGGTCAATTGGATATCTATGTCGATAAGACTCGTCCAGCTGAGATAGGAAGACTCTTCTAGGTCTCTGAGGAAGGTGGACCTGGGTGCAAGGATATGCTATGAATCGGGGAGCGTCAGCTTACCTTGATCAAGTAGTGACGCACTGATAACGTACCTGAGTGCTGTTCGCGTCTACCTTTGGTTCTAGCTGGGGGGTACGAATCCTTAATTGTCGAAGTCGCTGGAGTCTAGGTTCGAGGGTGTCGAAGAATAGGGTGGTCAAAGTTGAGAGATGAACGTCCAAGTTTCGAAGAATAGGAAGGTCCACCGCCAAAATGATGTCAAGAAAGTCAGACAATAAAAGTCGGTTATGGGGAAGAGTGAGTGTGACCAGGTTCTCGAACCAATTTCTGGAGGTGAACCACGTAGCAAAAAGGCCAGGTGAGCGCTCCAAAGAACTTTCAAATAGGGTTTCGAATTTGAAGTCGGTGACCATACGGCAAGAAGGAATAACCTTCGTAAAGAGGTCATGAGAAAATAAGGTGTGGGGTACAAAGAGTTCAGTGATGACGCTGTCTTCGGGTTCCCAACAGTCGTCATTATATCGGTAGTGAATAGAATTGAAAAGGGAAAGATGGAGAGTGGTGAGCGTCGCTGAGTGTGCGCGGATGAAATGACACAATCCAGCGAGTTCCGTTTGCTGGGGACCGGTCATTTGAAGCTGGAGCTTGAATGATGACAGTCCTGGAAGATGCCTCACAGCACGGAGAAATCTGTGGGATCTGTAGAAGTAACGATCCCTAAATGAGAACCTCGGTTCAACGGTGATGGAAAGTGAGCGCAAAGTTGTTGAGTGCGCATTGACGAAAGGAGCTAGGGTAGACTCCAACACTTCTTCATAGTCGGTTGTAAGATATATGGTGAAAATTGTGAGTTCGAGTTGTTCAAGAACGGGGAAGGGCCGGGTAACATTGAAGGACTTGTAATGGTAGGATTCCGAGGGGATGCTGAGGCTGAGAATGCGCAATTTTTGTGAAATCCCCCATAAAGATGTCTGAATGAGAGACTCGTAAATCTCATGGAATGTTCCATGATGCAGAGCTGTATCGCGTGTTGGGATAAACTCGACGCGAACCTCTTGGAGAGCAGGGAAGCGACCTTCCAAGCTGAAGGATGGCTCTGAAAGGCAGTTTTCAAACATTTTCAGAATGGGGAGGGGAAGTTTCGCGAGATCCTTATGAGCCTGTTCCCAAGGGTGCCGCTTGGGCGGGTGCTTCAAGAGCTTCCCCAGGGAGTGGAGGCTGATCAACAAGCGCTTTATGGACCCCGAGACAACAGAGTTTCTGATGCCAAAGTATGGTGAGTTGTGCCTACCACCATATTAAAATGAGCTTACCTTAGTGCTTGCATGTTCCTTGAATCACAGAAATCGCCGAGGTGTATCGTTTCATAACGAATACCCAGTACGATATAGAATAGCGTTCTATTGACAGCGCAAAGAGGTCGGTGATGACTGCGAGGCACGAAGTCGACGATTTTCTTCCATATTTCTGGAGGGACGTCCTTGGTGATAGTCATGGCTAGCATGAAAGTGGAAGACCGCCGCGCCGACCTGAAGGCGCTCGTCCTTGCTTGTCATGAGCATCTAGTACAAACAACGTCCCGGGCCGCTGATGATCCGTCTAGTCTAGTGAGGTCACCGCCGCCGACGTCAAGCCGACGTTGACCAGAGGTCGTTCATTGCGGGAGAGTCGTGAGTAGTCGCCGTCGTCGTCGAGAGACCTTTTTTGACTTCAAAGAGCCAGGGATAATGCCAATATGGCCTCCTCGAACATGAATCTCAGCCGTGGCCGTCGTCGAAACAGTAGCGGCCCTCAACTACAAGCCCCTCCGAGTCGACGCTCGAGCAGCCTGCGAGGGGGGATCTCGAGGCTTGCAGTCGCAACTTCTGCCACAAGACCCCCTATTCAAACAACGGGGACCGATGGGCTGAGCACCTCAGCCCCGGGGGAAAGTGCGCCAATATTGTCCATGCCCCGGAGCCAGAAAGCAAAGTCGTACGGCACACTGAACGCCCCCCGAATCTCACGTAGAACGAGCGATGGAGGGGCGGGGTATACTGAGGGGCCAGGGAAAATTGCAGCTGCTCGTCCTAGAGGCTCGCACACCACGCCGCTCCCTACCACTACGACACATCGGTTACCAACTCGGTCATTTCTCCTTCCACCGGGGGCTACCACCGGGGCTGCCAGGGCGAAACCGCCACCACTTCCAAAGCACCAGCGTACATCCAAAACATCCCAAAAGCTCGTTGTGCTACCCTCTGCACCCCAAACGAAACCTCTGGCCAAGCAACTCGTCTTGTTGGATGAAGAACAAGAGACGTCCGACGATGCGACTCATCCGAGAGGCACCCTGCCACCGTCACGACGATCCGTAACGTTCCAGCAACCTCCAGGCATAGAGAAGTCTTACGAACAGGAAGATGAGGAAGAGGAGATGAAGGAAGGGAGAGTCGGGGAACCGTCGAAATCAAGAGTTCGCGACTACAAAACTGATGCGGAACGCATGTCTAAAGAAGAACGCAAGAAAGCCGGGTACAGGCGCATCACTGCGTATTGCATTGCTGAGGGTCTCAAGATGAAGTCATTGGCTGGGTTCTTGAAAAGGGAGCATAATGTCCTCCCTCGAGTATTTGACGAGGCGTTGTACGCTGTGAGTATCACATATCTGCTAACCAACTTTGTGTGGAGACTAAAGCCATTTCAGATGTATCATTTACCCTTACTTCCTGGTTATGGACCACAGACCAACGTTCGCTCATCAGCCCCACCCGCACCCACACAGCCGTCCTCTGGGGACAGGGGAAAGTCGATCCTCACTAGATTAGAAGAAGCAGAAGAAAACGGGTACCAGGGATCTTATTTCCCTCCCCCTCAAAACTTGATCGACATGGAAGATGGTCCGACTGGCGCCCATGATGGCTTCACCACCGAAGATGGTGATAGACCTGCAGACCCTTCGTCCGACCTCCCTGGGGTCGTCCAGCCCGCGGCGGTCGACGAGGTCCGAGAGTATGATGGATATGTCACTAGCAGCTCCCTTCGTCGTGGAACGGAAGGTGTTCTGTCAAGGTCGGATCCGGAGCCATTCGCGTACGAGTACAATCCCTACCCCTCAAGTTCGCTGTCGTCGCACGGCTCGACACTGCGCAAGCATATCCAGGCAGATTTCACCACTTCCGATCTAGACCATAGCGACATGGAGCATGCCACCACCGCCACCACCCTCCTGACTTCTCACTCAAACTCAAGTGAAGCTACCGAACGGGAATTGCACGCCGGGCGTCATATTCTTGACTCGGGCGTAGAAACGGACGATCCTGGCATTGAAACAGACCCCGGGGTCTACAGGTCCTGGAGCCCAGGCCCACGAAAGAGTCCAATAGGTACAGACGGCGACGAGGAGATATCAGCGTCGATCATGACCACAGTACCGCTCCGTGGTAGCAGGATCTCTGACTCGGGAGATCAGGATGTGCGGGGCATGGGGTCGTCGGGGATCGATGACGAGAGTAAAGATTTTACAGGCACCTCTCGGCCTTCTATGGTCAGAGCTACGACGATGCCTAATGTTGAGGGGTTTGGCGCCGACGTTGACAGCGCGGGGATATCAAATCAATTGGTTCAAGACGAGCTACACAGCGCCGCTGAGGGTCCCTCGGCTTACGAGAGGCAACTTGCTTACGAACGCCAGCGGCAGCAGGAGGCAGAGGATCACGAGGTGATGCTAGAACTGGAGAGGGAGCGCTTACGCCAGTTGGAGTATGAACAAGCGCTGGAGAGGGAGCAAGATCGGGAAAGGGAGCGTCAACTGGATAATGTTGGCGAAGTGGTGTTTTTCGAATACGGTGTCTTGGTATTCTTCGGGTTGACGGAGAGGGAAGAGAGGGATATTCTGGAGGATATTGAACAGGCTGGGGTCATGCAACGCCCAATATCAGAAGATGATTTCGAAATCGAAGAGTGTCATTTTGCGGTAAGTTTCTCATTCCCCGCCTCCCTCATTTCCTTGGATCTGACACACTTTCTGTTCTCAGCACGACCCTAAAATAAGTTATCCACGGATATACAACGACTTTTTCAGTGAGCGTCACCGGCCTAGTATCCTCCGTGTTCAGCCAGATTCTGATCTATACCCGCCTCCTCCCCATAGCGCTGAAATCTCGGTCACATCTTTTGAAATTGTCAATCGCCCATGCACTCGCCCAATCAACTCTACTAGCGCGATACGAAACCCTGGCCCAGCAAACCCTCTCATCCCCTTTGACATTGTCCATACCTCGGCAGCTAGCCAGCTCCGGCTCACTCCAGCTACGCCGGCATGAAGCCCTCAAGCTCACAGGACGTCTATTCAAGCTGCGCCGGGACGTAAACCTAGTGTCTAATGTACTCGACGTACCCGAGTTGTTTTGGAGCGAAGCGAGCCTGAAGGATTTGTATGACGCTGTTAGAGACTATATGGAGATTGGGCCCCGGGTCGAGAATTTGAACGAGAAGTTGGGTGTGGCCAGTGATTTCGTACGTGTTTGTTCACCTTCTCCACTTCTTTCTGTTCCTGTTCTGCTTTGCTTTTCCCGATCTCCTCGGTCAAGAGGTGGAATACACACTCTGCCCGAGATCTTTTGCTTCGATTTGGCTTGTGCACCTACTGACGCGCGCTTATGTCTAAATCTTTCGTTTTTGGTCAGTTGGACGCTATTCACGATCATCTCAATAACAATGCGATGGAACGGATCACTTGGATAATAATTTGGTGTGTGCTTTGCTTTCAAGTCATCTTGAACGCCCTATTAACCACATTTGGCTGCATCGAAATACATAGGCTCATTGTGGTTGCTGTTCTCGTTGAACTGGTGGGTACCTTTCCTGTGTCTTTCCATTTACGCTGCGCGCTCATTCTATCCGTCACTACCATATGCCCGCCGAACTTACTCCCATTCCTATCTGCTCCGTCCTTTCGTCATTGGTATAGGGAGAAATCATCGCCCGACTTGTTGTGCATTCTACACTCGAATCCGAACGTTCCGCAGCAAGGGCGATCATAAACGCGATACCCGCTGCCGCCAATACGACTCCGCTATCTAAGGACGAGGCTCTCCGGATTTTGGAGGGGATTATGACCATGCAGACGCCATCGTAATTTTCCCTCGGCCGCCGTTCACGAGCCAAATATCATTTATTTCATGATTCGTTCATTTACCACTCTAATTTGCCAGTAGGATAGCAGACATTGGATACCCTTTTTTTCTCATTCATCTACGTCTCCTTCCATGTTGGGGTACGCGGGTTATCTACTTGGCCAGTCATTCATGGGATACTAGCAGTAGCTGTAGGACATCGCTTTCCGATCTTTCCACTTCACCAAGCCCTCCAAGGTGTTTTCGTTCTTTCGAAGGTTTCTTAAGTTACTCCACAACAATTCTCTCCTAGTCTCGGGGACGGTGTGATCGTATAGGTATTCCGCATTTACGAGACATAGCAGTTGTGCTTGTGCGTTCGCTTGGTAAAGTAACGTGTACACTATGACGGAAGGCTGTGATTACGGAGGCTGAGGCGGAGGCTTGGACTACATTATCATGGTTCTGGTATGAACGTTAGCGCTGCTTCCCGAAGCCTTCGGACATTGCCACTGACATAGATTCTTATCGTACCTCTACATCTTGCTTCTCCAACTATTACATGTACGTATGTCCACAAAGCGCCTGCCTGCCAGTCCGCCAATCATACCGGCCAGTACCAACAAATACCGGTAGCTGCACCAAATGCATAGCAAAACCAACTATTCCATGTAGATGGCAAAAAAAGTACAAAATTACTATAAATATTCTAGCTGCATACCCAAACAGACTTGGTGCACAAAAGATGTTTGTAAGAAGAAAAGGGCAGGGGGGAAGGTGTGACGACGTTCAATGTAGCAAGTGTACCGGCCAACGAAATTGAGACGGTTACGGTCACGATGGTTGTGGTGGTGGTGGGTAAGGTAAGCGACGAACGAGGTCCTCATCAACATACTGAACACTATGGAGATCTGGCATGTATGGTACGATATACTAATACTGATAACTATGTGGCACGGCCTCATCTAGTGTCCGATTTATCACAGGCAGGGTGGGATTGGGTTGGATGGTTGGCGGATTGAGGTAACATTCAGCGTATTTCACATCCCCTCTGAGGAGGTGGTGATCATGAGGAGCTGATAGGTCCCCGTGTCTATTGGTGGAAGGTGGGAAGAGCGAGCGAGTAGATGGAGATAAGGGAGTTTTTTCCCAATCCCACTTTACTTGCCCCCAGATGTCTTGAACAGGACGAGACCACATAGAGCAATCGAATATCCTGTAAGAATGGGAAAAAAAGAATATCGGTCGGTCAGAAAAAGGTACCGAAGGGGCAAAGTAGAGTTCGGGAAAGAAGCGCGTGTGGGGTAAAAAAGACCGAAATGGAATGTGTCGAAGGACGGTCAGAATTGTCGGAACATTCTGTACATCCCGAAGTCTTTGGGAAAAGAGTACGAATGGTTCTATGGATAGAAATCATACTGGAAGGAATAGAAGAGGAGAAGAGTAGAGCTTGGGCGTATCATTACGCAGCAGGCTGGAAGAATTCTTGCACGGCCGGAAGAACGATGAGACTCACCGAACACTTGCATCGGTGACACCGAGGCGCCAAAGATGATAACAGAGCCAGTAATGAGTAGAATATCCTGTGACGCAAGGAGATTAGCACCCAACCTGAGAAAGTGGACAAATCTAGCCCAGGGCCGTTACGAGACGGTCGAAAGATAATCATCTCCGCCCATAGGCCGTCACATGGGCGGTCTCAGGGCGGACAGGGTGGTGTGCGGGGTAACGAGATAAATTGCCATGGTAGACTCACCTTGAATACTCCAGCCAGGGTGAGGATCAGGCCGCTACCGACACCGACCAGGAACACGGCAGCGACGTTCAAGAGGAACGCAACACCAGCATTGCTGAGAAGGACAAGAGCGCCGAGGTCCTTCAAAGCGTAAAATGGTGCCAAACCCTCAGTGAAGGGAATGATACAGGCAGTGATGACAGCGCAGACGGGCGCATAGTAGTGCAATGAAACAAGAGGGTCCATCTTGAGGTTGTGAAGCAAGATTTGAATCATGACTAGTCTAGAAGACTCGAACTAGTGGCCGATGCATTAATTAAAGGGATATAGAGTGGGATGGAACTAAAGGACGTACACCGACAGCGGCTGCTTGGGTAAGGAACCCAAAGAGGTTGAAATGCAATTCACCCTGCGAAGTGAGGGCGACACCAGTCGAAATCATGACCACAATAATTGCCAATTTCTTGTTCGGCTCCTGGAGACGGAACGACCATGAAATCAACAGGATCGCCACGGGAGTGAAAGCCTAAAGAAAGTTTAGAAAACCCGAGGACGAACGGGCTGAGACACACGCACCTTGAGCATCTGGATGTAGGCAACGCTCAGGTAGAGATAAGCAGTATTGCTCAGGACGAGACTGCCCGAGAAGAGCATTCCGATCGGCAGGATTGACTTCATGAACATGTCTTTGCTCATGTGGATGTCCTTGGCGGCGTCCAAGAGGTGCGTTGTGCGCTGCAGCACCCGGGTGCCTACTGCAGCAAATGCCAGGTGGAATGTTACGAGGAAGACGGGGTACTTGAACATGAGGGTGTTGTACACATGGTTGTTGTAAAGGATGACCGCAGAGCTGAGGACAATCCAGATAGGAATGATCATGGCAGCCGAAAGCTTGGGCTTGCTGGGCTTTGGTGCAGTTGCAGTGACGGGTGTTGGCAGTGGGCTCTCGGCGTTGCGGTCATCGTTAGACGAAATGTCCTTGGTGGCGTCCAGCAGCAGCTCTGCAGCTCGCTTCTCTTCGTCGTGCATGATTTCCTTGGTGGTAGAAGACATTTCCAGCGGTATTTGGTGTATGAAGTTGTTCGCTGGAGTTCGGAGGTGAGGTTAAAAGGGCTAAGGCTATTGTGAGACAACACTCAGGTCAGCCACTGGGCGCTGCTGGCTGTACAACGACGACGTACAGCGACTATTGCGTATGCAAAACAGGGGGGAAATTGAGAAAAAAAAGGGCTGGAGATGGTGGTGGAGAGGAAGAAACGTTTCAGGGACAATGCTGAGCAGCTAGAATGGACAGACGTCGACGGCACGTGCCGAGCCGAGCACCACTTCGCCACCGACCGCGACGTCCTCTGTCCCATGTCCAGCCTCCAGGGCTATGTTGACCGTCGCGTCCTGCTCATTCTCCAGGATGGACGCTCCATCGTCGTCAGTAATCTCAGCTATGCCCTCTGCACGCCCTTGACAGCTCAAAATAGGGCACTCTAGCTGGGTTCGACCAAAAATCAAACGTCGTCCTCTCAGACTCCAAGGAACGCGTATATAGCGTCGACGAAGGCGTAGAAGAGATACCATTGGGTCTCTATCTCGTGAAGGGAGACATGATGTGCGTGTTTCTTCGTCTCTCGCCAGCATTGCTGCTCAACCGCAACCGCAACCGTAGTATCTTGATTGGAGAGCTCGATGAAGCAATTGATCAGTCCACCGATTTATCGACAATCCGTGCTGAGCCCTTGCCTCCAATACGCTATTGAACTTCATACCAAAGACGTTCTGAACAAGGAAAAGAAATAGGCGATAACCCATCAGAACACCCTCGTACCGTTTTCGCCTACCTTCATCCCATCGAACCACATCCCTTGGTGAGCTCGGTAAATCATCTCAGCTTAGATCCTCGGGATGGGGAACAGTTTCGGGAAGGTGGCTTGTAACGCAGCACGCGAGGAACCTACGATAACATCCTCTTATTCGGCATCGCTATCCAACGATTCCAGCTTCTGGATGTATACATGCATGTCAAATACAACGATCCTTTGGCAAATCTCGTCTTCTCCGTCTCCAAAGACATCGCAGCCAAGGTCCATGGCTCAGTGTAGACGATGAAACGAGATCTTTTTGATGGAATTATTTCTTGGGTCCTCGACAACTGCCGGTGCCCAACGTACTCAGTAAGTGTACGATCGCACATCTCAAGGCACCATGCCGAAATTCCACAAGAAAACATATCCGCAAAGGACCCTCCTCGCTTAGTTCAAAGTTTTTTTGGATTATGGAGACCATCATCACCACTGGCGACGACAATGTCAAACACTCAAATCTCGCGCTTCGCGGTGCACAGGGCTGTTCCTCCGCTGATATGATAGCTCAAGTGATATCAGCAAATTCCCCGGACCTACGCAAGTAAGCACCCGTCGAGTCTGCCGGCGTCTCGAGCCCAGGTCTCAGCTACTTTGCGCCCATCGTAGATCATCCTTTCGCCCAACAGAAGCGGTAGAAGAATAATCATGAAATTAGGTTCTATTCAAACTCTATCGACACGAGGCCTGTCCAATAGTGCGAGTGAAATAGGTACAAAAAAAGAAAATGCATTAAGCTGAGCGAACGATGAATGCAGTCATAAGCTAGTAGCTGGAAAACCAAGACCTAACGATACACAGGTTATAATTGCACAGTTCATATGTGTTTGATATCTCGATATCATAAATGATGTCCGTGTGGCATCCCAACTCGCCTCCAACCAATTAATCCAAACTTCTCCCTGAGCTGAAGAGAATTGCAGCCAACACGCAGACATCTAGCAACCCGGACTGAACAGCCCTGTTTGTGATGTCTAGCAGGATGCCTTCCCCATCTCGACCTCTCACAATACGCGCAACAAATTCCGATGGACTGCTGCCCGCTGTATACAGCTGCGCATGACGCGCCCATCGAGATCGAGGCCAAAATGAAGTGGGAGAAGACACCGGGAGACCGAGATTCGTTTCGTGACACGCACACCCAAGACAACAGTCCAGTTGTATAGTTTTTCGAAGAGAATGAAAAGGAGAGACATCAGCCATCAACGGAAGAAAGATATACAGGGAGAACTTACGAAGAACATCCCCGTATTGAAGACCCAGTTATACTCTCGTCCACGAGCAATCATGGTGCGATACTTTCTATCGCTGCTCCAAGCCAACCATTGCCCAGCCGACTGCCGGGCAACAGCCCCGACGAGGGACACCAACGGCGCCCTCTGCCACTCGATCGTCCCAACAGCTTCTCCCCGGTTCGGCCCAGAAGCCTGCTCATTTACCAACACCGTGTTCCCAACTCCATGTGTCGCAATAGTGAAGAACTTCTGACCTTGCGGACCCATGACAGTTGAGTTTAGTACGGAGTTTGTCGGTGACACAAAACGGATTGTGGTGATCTGCATCTGTGCAAGCGCCGATTGATTCGAAGCAGCTGCTGCAGCGGCGGCGGCGCCAGAAGGTTGGGTGCTATCTCCCGCTGAGAAGCCCATAGGAAAGCCATAGTTCGATAGTCCCGACGGCAGCGCGCCGAATATCGAAGTGGGCGAACCTGGTTTGTCGTGGTCCGTCACAGCGAGAGGGTGTTGGTAGCCCCATTGTGCAAAAGGGTTTTCGCCTGACATGCTCGGGAAGGTTGATTTGTTTGTTTGTCAGAGTTATATGTCACAAAACCAGCTTTTTCACAAGGGTTCGTCGGCTTCGGCAACCAGGGGCCTTGTGTAGAGTGCAGGAGGATCGAAATGCTTGGGGGACGATGGTGTCTTTCTGTTGTGCCTTTATACTCCTTCGGAGTGAGATGCGATCGACGTGTTGAAATTAGCGCTGAGTTCCTGATATGCATAGAGCCGGAGCTTCCGAGTGTATTTGTTCGTGCCCGGTAGACCAGAGATGCTGAATCATTATAGCAGCCTGCGGTCTGTGTTACTAGTGAAGCGTCTGAATCTACAACCTCCGACTTGGACCCCTTTTGGGCTGAACAAGTTCAGCTGTTGTCCATTGATGGATCTCCTTGAGATGGAAAGCGGTGCACGTACTGGTGGATACTGATCTTTGACAGTCAGAAGGCTAATTGGCACCTAGCCTCACCAACTCATAGCCCAAATGTAGGTAGGGCCACTGTGGCGAGATCATGTAACGCCGGTTTTCCATTCATGACGTCCGATCGAGCCATGGTGAAAGTTCACCGATGGCCCAGTCACAGTGATTCACTGGAAGGCAATAGCAGCGGCGCCCATCCGGGGAGATAGGGATACACTGTGCCCCTCCAAGCCGTCGGTTTAGGAAATAATGGGGTTACTTCTACAGTATGGAAGGGGTATGTCAACTTGTTGGTCCATCGCTTGTTTCGAAAATAATGTCACTGGACTTCTCGGGGACAACTAATCCAGGTACACAGAACTTCGACTCTGGAAGTGGATATGAGCTCAATTCCTAGCGAAAGATTCAATTGAGGAAGATCTGCACAGAAAAGAAGTCTAAATTGTACTGATAGAGTACATAAACAATTTTTGGCACATGAGGTGGGAGCTGCGGTACCTACTAACTTCAATAGTAAGCTTGTTATCCTCAGTTGACCTCCGCTGTGGGCGCGATGAAGTCTTTCCTTTTGTAAAATCGTCAATCAGAAGGCCTGAGTGGAACGAAAACTACTTAATCGATCATGCCAACCATCCAGTGCTCCCCCCACCCGAGCCTACGATACAAGATCTGGGCTTTTGGGAGAACAGCTTCCGTTGGCTCCTCGGAGAGGCTTCGCCCAGATAAATGCCTGGGCGCTGATGATGACATGACGATCATTAACAAGCGAAAAGAGGCATGGATGTGCCATGGCAGTTGAGGGTATAGGAGCTGCTTTTTCCATATGCAGCGGCGAAGTGACTGCGGAACCGACAGAAGGTCGCCGAAATCGCCGATCACTTTTGATCCGTTCACGGAAAACGATACTGGCGCCCGAAGGGTAGGCGACAGGCAGTCTGTTGCACTTGAGCCGCCGCAAAGTACGGCAACACTCAACACACAGATCTATTTTGGCAGGTGAGGTGTTTGCCTCAAACTCAAGAGCTATCGCCAAGGAGAGTCAAATTTGCATAGCTATTTTATCCTTGTAGTTTTCCGACCGCCGGTCTAGGACCGGGTGCTCTACTAACCTTTGTTACCACCCGTCATCGCTAACGCCATGGTTACCCACATACACCCTAAAGGGTGATCCAAAGCCACCGCTCTTGTGACTAACTGGATGCTTGGTCAAGTTGCCGGGCTCTGGCCAGGTTTGAAGAGTGAGTCGCAACTAGCGAGCGCGGAACGTCGAAAGTACCGGGAAGTCAGAGAGAGCACCGGGCCAATCTATGCCGGGCTAAGGTAACAACTCTCAATAGCACGTAGACGTCTGAAGCATTCAGCATGGCCCCACAACGTCTCCATGGATTAAATTGAGCGTTTCACCGGCTGTCTGTGCTGTCCTCGAGAAAAAGGCATGGGGCATCCGGTATATGTCTCTAGGCATCGGTTATTATTAGATTATTATCACTGAGCCCTTTGGAGGCTGAGCTTGCTACAGTTGTCAGCCATTGTCGGACAGAATGAAGCACTCCTACATCTCTGCTATTAGCGAGCAGTTTTCCCGTAAAAAGGCCGCTGAGATTTAACGTCCTGCCATTCGACGTCTGTCATGAGTCAATTTGTAGGTAAACCTTTGAAACCAGACACCTGTATGTCACTCTTCAAGTGAACATTGGTCGCAGGAGTCACGATGCGCTTGATGCCGAGGTGTTGATGGGACGGTGAAGACAGATCTTTGATGGGAGGCGGAATTTGATGTAGGTGACTCTGATCGTAAAAAGCAAAAATGTAAAATGGCCTGCCACGAACGCTACTCACCGCCTCATGGTGCTATCTTCATGTTTGAGTTAGTCAGTCACCGACTGAGTACTGAAGCTGAACGGAAGTTGACTCGATGTCCCCTCCGAATTTTTCGGAGCCGGAGCTAGAAATTGCTATACATAGTTGTGCGATTGCCGAGCTTTCAGAATGCGGGACAACGTTCACAGACAATCTATGCTACGGGCGTTTCAGGTTTCTATGTTATTGATGAGCAATCGGCGGGAGCCAAGACAGGCACAAATTGGGATTTTTGGACCGCAGTTGCTTCAAGTACAGCTATCACGAGCCGACGTTATACTTGGATTGATTTTTCCCTAGGCCAATGTCTGAGGTGCGACGGCGAGTGAGATACACAGATACAGGTTCAATACACTTCTTGGAATACAGAGCGACGGTCCAAAGGTTCAAAAAGCCTGTGTTTCAGGAGAAGCGCTGGGAACTGTCAATCGACTTGCTCTTGAGTGTTTCATGCCACCAGACGGGGAAGGTGGTCAACTGCTGCGTACAAATACATTCACGTTGGTAGTGGAAAGCATCGTTACAGACGTAAGACTCCGCTATTACTGCAAGGCAATGCTATGCTGATTTTTTCAAATGCGCAGTCCACCATTCTTCAAAGAGGCAGATGTCAAGTCCACCCTCAAGTTCGAGTCCTAGAGCATCGGTTTCTCGGGTGTCGAGTCGACAATCACGAGGACGAGTGGTGGCTTCAGCCGCAGACGGGGCCTCGGCATTGGGAACGATGTGGCCATGAGGCAAGCCTAAGATTTTTGCGAACACGAGACAGATCTCGTACTTTGTGTAAGGCTCTCCCCCAGAAAAATGTAAAATTCTTGGGAGTGGCCGGTTCAGCCCTTAATGAAAAGGGAAGAGGTTAACAGTTCGTTTGTTCATTGAGAGGAGAGGGATAGCACCTGTCAGCTGCCAAAGAAAATTGGCGATGTCGACTACGTTCGTCGGGAAACGAGTAGCGTAGTGGTCCATGGTATATTTCTTCCCCGACTGGTCTTGAACGACATCTAACAAAACATTAATCGCGGAATCTGAATTTTTCGGGGCAGGGCCATATCTGAGGTTCTATTAAGAGGCTTATGGGCAATATTTGAGCACGGATAGAGACGCACAATATAGGCACACGGAAGACGGTAGCTCTGGCACCCTCCAGGGACAGGACAGCTTCTTCACCCCACCTCTTAGTTTTACCGTAGAAATTAAGGGGATTCGTGGGCGAAAGCGGTGAGTATGGTGGATTGGTACCATCGAAGACGTAGTCTGCCGTTTGTTAAACCTTGTGAAATCGGAGAGCAGGATTGGGAAATATGAATGAGACGAACCTGTCGAGATGTATACAAGAGTAAAGTCTAACTCCTTCGAGAGGGTCGCCAGGTATCCTGGAACTTCCGCGTTTATCTAGCGAATGCCGAAATCGGCTTTAGAAAGGTGTAAGGAACAGTGCTCGAGCGATATAGACTTACCGCCCTAGCACCTTCGGGATCCTGTCACGGCAAATTGAGACAATTAAAAGTATTGATAGGGTATTCCGATCGACTACCCGCTCACTCTTTCGGAAACATCAGGTCTTCTCTCAGCAGCGCAATGTATAACCCCTAAATGGAGTGAGTCGACTTCGAAAGCCAGGGCCGTTTCCAGCTCGACTGAACATACAGTTGGGCTTGAACTCTTCGAACTGTGCCCGAACTTGGTCTTTCTTCGTTAGATCAAGCTGCACAAGACCGTCTCCCCCACGAGAAAACGCGAGTGGGAGCACGTCTATGCGGTGTGTCTCGAAGACCCGCCTCACGGCTGATCCCAAGACTCCAGAAGCACCTACGAGCGACATTGAAGGGCAGGCAGTTAGTTACCCATGCCATGCGAAAGTTGGGGTAAGGCAATGAATGGCGAGATACCCCTTTCGAAAGAATAACTCTCACCTGTGATGGCTACTTTCATGATTCCCTTCAATACTGTCAAGGGGATGTATGTGAGTTAGTGCTTCAGATGAAGAGCTGGGATAATCAATCTGTGACCGTTCCCATGATTCGGCCGGCACCGAATTCGGCATGGATCAGTTCGGCAAAATGCGAATGTCGAAAACAGTCATCCCTGGACCCTTCTCATGGTCATGTCTGTTCAATCATGTTCTTCGTTGCACACAGGACTCAATGCTTGAATCTCCCTCTCTAAAATCCTCCTGAACGAAGAGTCGCCTTCATCTCTTCTTTTCTCATCGTCGACCTGGTGGTCGGTCACAGGTCAGCTGGCAGGACCGCTGAAATTACCCCCGAGCACGCATTCTCATGTCCAACTCCAAAGACGACTTCCACTTTTCGCGGAGTAGCCTCGTGTCATCTCAGAGCGTGGAATCCTCTCTGAGGCCCCGATTCCATGCGGCCATTATGCGCGCGGAAAATAGAGTCGGTCAGTTGCCTTGTTGCGCGCGGACTGCAGAGTTCCTTGATCATGAGCAGGGTGTGAGGGATCGTCGTTCCTCGCAGACAGTATGCTTTTCTCTTTACGATGGGTGGCGACTCTTCTGTATGCTGCACCTTTACGGGCTTCTGCGGAGGCCCCGAAATAGTAGGTACAGAGGTAAACGCCCTGCTATTGACAAATGGATCAAGCTTTTGCTCGTCCACGCTTTCAAGACGTCACAGAAGAATCTCCTGTCATTGTCTTTCCGGCCGGAAGCAAATGCCACTGCCTTCTTGGACTTTCGATCAGCAGGTCATTTGGACCGGATAGGCCAAACCTCTCTACAGGCTCCTTTCCGAAGTGCGTATGCCCTTTTACAAGGGTATCCAATGTGGAGCCGGTCCCGACTTTGCCCTCATTCGATTTACACCATACGTGCTCAATCTGCGGTTAGCCATCTGCCAGTAGCTCTGATCTGACATGCTTCAGCATCCCCAACGCAGTAACCAGGGCTAAGCTAGAACTTTGCAAGTGTGGTCGTGCAGCTCGGTTTCCATGGCCCTCGAGGATAAAGGTATTATGACCCTATTTCAGAAGGCTCAAATTCAATCAGGAAGCTCAGTGGAAATTTACTGCGACATTCTGGTGGGTTTGCTCCTTCCCACATCCTTTTCTGGACGGTGCCATCTTTTTACGGGACACAGACACCGACCCTAAATCTCCGGACCGATAACGATGCTGGCGCTCATGTCAAAGCCATACATCGGGACTAGGTAAGGCTGTAGCACAAATTTTTGTCCCTCACAAATACATCTGGCCAGTTATTCAGCTCCCTCTGGTAGTCGGAGAACTAATTCCTCCTCTGCTACTCGTATCGAGTTCTCTCGCTACTATCTTGCCTCTGGTATTCGTTCGCGTCAGTTTACAAATGCGGCCAGTGCACGAAGCAGCGCTCAGACAGGCCTTGGGTTTCTCAATACCGAATGCAGGTGTGTCGATATTTCGGTGGCTTCTCCTGGCCTGAGCGCTGACGGATCACATCATATTTAATTGATATGTTTCCCATGAAGGATTCTGTGGAAGTTTTCTACGATCCGAAGCATCCTGACGATCGTGAGATGAAGAAAGGGGTTCTGAATTGAATACTGGAAGAGTGGCCTATGTGGATTGCACTAGTTGCTGGCTACCGGTCCTTTGGGTTTCGACCTTTGTTATCGGGGTAAGACGCCGGTCGGGTGACATACTTGCCTGAATCATTCCGTCGGACCTTTCCATTTGGCGTAACTGGAAAAATCGAAAAGGGATTTTAGTCCCTGAAGGACATCACCTCTCCGAGGGAATCTTCTTTGCAATTGGCTATATAGCCTGAGGCCCAAAGGTCGAACTTACGACACCTGCATACCTCCCCGTCATACCAAAATGCGCCGTCGAGCTATGACAGAGTCTCATCCTGCTTCTAGTGATACCACTTCCCGTACCGCGCCTCTCGCTGTATATTCTCATGTCTCCACCTATCGGTATGTCGAGCGTCCCCAGACCCAGTTTTGACATTGCCTGACTACGTTCTAGTGTCTCGCAACTGGAGCTTCAACTGTACAGTCCTTCCTTGAAGGTCGACTCAAAAGGCCCAATCGCAGTGTTCAACGACCACGATCGGTTATCCGGGAAAGTTATTCTTGACTGGCAGGCATACCACACTGGCAAACTCAACATTGCCGTGAGTTTCGTGGCTCACTGCGTTTTTCTTGAAACTTGAAACTCATATCTTTGAACAGATTGAAGGCTCCTTCGCATATCCTGAGCCTCCTGGGGCCACCCCGTCTGTCAGCGAAAGGAAGAAGTACACATTTTTCAATCTCACCAAAACTATCAACGTATCGCCACCGCAAATAAACGATAGTTCAAGATTCTTCCGCGAGGCTTTCAGGCGCAGGCCAAGCGGGTCCTACATCAGCGTCAATTCCCCCTCAATGGAGCGTTCGTACCCATTTGAGATGTCGCTTCCCCAGGGCTGCAGACCTGGCGAAGAGCTTCCTTCTTCATTCAGTCCCACTACAGACACCGAAGGAAACCCCTTTGCATCTGGCTGCGAGATCTCATACAAGGTCATCGTCTCTTGGGAACCCGACGCATCAGCTGGCTCCATTTCACAGTAAGTAACTGGAGTCAGGATCGCCCCTCAAAGACTGACTGACGTCTTCTCTAGCCTTGAAGTGCCAATTGTGTTGCAGTCCGAGGGAGACTTCGAGTCGAAGGATGCCGGTTTGGGTGCTTCAGGTGACTGCTGGGTGGAGATGCCTCTGAAAACGGAAAGACCAATACCCATGCACTGTGCGGTCAGTCTTGATGCTTGATGTGTGGCTGCCTGTCAAGCCTAATGTCGCTAATTTTATCTCATCTACAGGTTGCCCTGCCGACATCGGTAACATTTTGCCGCTCCTCCTTGTCGATCCCCTACTTCGTCGTGTTCACCACCACACCACGCGCACCTCTCTTGACCAGGGAGATTGCAGCGGACTCGACGATAGCCGTTGCATTGGTTCGGCAAATTACCATTCAACAGCCTCAGATGGTCTTCCCACTCACGCCTCCACCATCACCATCAAGAGAAAGTCCGGTGCGACTTCTCAGGCGGGTCGCGAAATCTAGCTCCCGTTTGAACCTGAAGCGGAAACGTGACGGTATAGTTGATTTCGGCGATGAATTCAAGGACAAGCCACTCCCAGATCTTCCCCTACGAACCAGCTTCTCAGAGCAGAAGGTCATCTACAGTGACCTCATACTTGGTTTCTCCAAACGACCGCGACATCGCGACTGCGAAGACGGTAGCCATCCAACACTAGAAGAGCAGTCGTCACTCCCAGACGGTCTCCACAAAGGCAAAATCCCGTTACACAAGGAAATGCTTCCTTGTATAGATTGGCCTGGTGTTAGCGTAAAGGTACGCCGTTCTCTCTGAGAATTCTGATAAAACATGGAACTGATTGAATACATCATATGATGATCAGTACTACCTTGACATTTCAGTCATGAACGGCATTGACGACATGCGTGCTCGAATACCCGTTCGGATATATTGATTTTTCTGAGACGATATACGGCGATGAGGGCAACATTAACCGACTACACAGCTGCGCTTAGACAGGCTCGTCGTTCTTTACGCTTTCCTTTTTTCGTGCTTCTCCTCGTGTTGTATTACTATCTCTGACTTTTCGTAATGGTCTCCACATCGGCCTGCTAGTATGCGACCAGATATTCTTATGGGTAACAATATATCATCGTTGTAAAGTAGTAGTTAATAGAAGTCTCTTCTCCTGGAATATGCAGGACACTGCAACCGCTTCCTTTTCCGAGACGAGATCCCGGAATCGACATCCATGCGCTAGCTAATCTCACTTCATGCTGGCGTAAATCTGGTCAAGCTCCCTTGCGATCAACGAGTTTGGACATCGTTTCCTGAGCTCCCTATCGTCTCTAGTGAGATCCCCAAGTCTACGCGAAGTCTCGAAGTGAAAAACTTACTCTAGCTTTGCCTTGTCCCCGCGATCTTTACATTCCTTTCCAGCCAATCGCCATTCGCCGCACTCAGCGTATAGATCAGCCCTCTTAGGGGAGTCACACTTCGCTACATATGCTATAGCTTCCTTCTGATGCCCCTTCTCTATGAGATGGCGAACAAAGGGTTCATAGCCAATAGGACTGCGCTTTGATTTAGAGAAAGCATCTAGGCCCTCAAAGTCCCTGATTTCTGTGAGGGCTCTGAGTTTGATGTACCAGAACCTTGGTTAAGGACGGTTGCGGTCACTATGAAGGTTTTGGGAAAAATGGTTCAAACCCTGAAATCACACACCGTTTATCTGGAACCTTGAAGTCACTCTTCAACTTGTCAGCCTTCTTCGACATCCCATTAATGAGACAAGTTCGGATGGTTTCGTTGACGCTGAGACCAAAGAACGGTATCTTTCCATCGTTTTCCATTTGGAGCTGGTTTTGAACCGAAAGGAGACGGCTGTAATCATCCATCATCTACAAACCAATAGGGTCCGTCAGTTGAACGAGGTCACTCGGTCATCACCCCCACATGAATGCTCGAAAAGAAATCACACAGACGTACCTTGGCCTCAAAGTGCCGGTCTTTATCCTCCGAGAAGAACTTCTGACTTGCTTTGATGGCACTGATTTTCGCCGTGGGCTCCTGCATCCATCGCGCGTGAGCATGCAATTGCAGTAGTATATCTTTCCGAAACGCCGTTACCTTCACCCAAGACGCTTCCTCCATGCACAGAATAGCACTCTCAACGCGCCGATCGTCGGAGTAGTAGAAGTCGCGTAGCATCTCTCGATTCTGTTCTCGCGCGTAGACTTCTAAAAGGCGAGTCGCAGAGGTAAGGCTGGGACCTCCGTCTTCAAGAAGCTTGAAAAATGATCCCAAAGGCAACCGTTTGTAGAGATGCAGCAAAACATAGTACACTGTTCGCAAAAACCAAGATCAGCGGAACTGTATTTGTATCGATGAACATAGCTGAGCCATTTACCCAAATCGCTGTCCCCACTATCCACTGCCTTAACAAGTGCAAGTTTGTCTTCCTTCATTTCAAGAAGCAAGGGCACCTGGTCGGATCCTTTGTTCTCATGATCAAGAAGCTATCGAAGAGCCCTCACGTTAGCGATGGTGGCTGAAAAAGAAGCAGAAGCAAGAGGCAAGTACCTTAGTCGCGAGCCCACCACGTCCAACTTCCCAAGCCTTCTTCGCAATCTCAGCGTAGCTGACTTCCACTCCCCCAAGCTGCTCAAACTTCTCAACGATGGCTTTGCAGACTTCGTCATCCCCAGATAGTTCGGCATCTTTGCCTGTACCGGACGTTGTAGGTCGTGAACGCATGATTTTAGCGCACGCCCAGTGCTTAAGCACTGCGTCCGGTTTCAACGAAAGGAAGCTCGAGATGCGCAAAGCAAGCAAATGCATGTTGCGCGAAGTTAAACGGCCAATCAGGTGAGACGGAGAAGCGTAGTTATATCTAAATCCAATTCAATCCATATGCCCCAAAAGAAACCGCGACATCGCACGCACTGAGTGTAAGTCAATGGTATACCGACTTCATAGAAGCGAACAGCATTGAGAACTTTCAACGTCTGGCCCATGTTCACAAAGTCGGTGGGATTGTGAAAGTCCAGAAAGCCCCGCCCGAATTTCGCTGCCTGGAGCACCCCGTCGATAAGCGTAAATTTGTGGTGCAGAACGGATCTACGCACATTGAGAAGCCTTCTCTGCCAGTGGGGCTCCCATTCCCGCCCAGCGGCATCAATGCATTCATCCACGGCTTTCGCCAAGTCGGGACGAATCGACCTTACATTCTCATCTGCTTTAGGCGATCTTCCCGTGAAACTCTCCCAAGCGTCATAGAGGATCGCAGATGGGGACGTTGATCCAGGTCGGAAGACCGACAACGTAGATGCTGCGTAGCCGTTAGCTACGACACACACGCAGGGTTAGTTCGCTCGCGTACCAGGTACTTTCTGGATTAGATCACACACGTCGGTGCTGATGACTCGCACACCATCCATCTCTGTAACCACGAACGATGAACCAGCGTAGGTAAATCTGGGAGATGGATGAGCCACATCTTCGTTGGAGCAGGGTGACAGTACGCACGGTATGGTATCACCAGAAGGGCCGACGAGGAGGACCAGGTTTGACCACGTTACGATAATGGCATCGTTACCGCACCACTCCAGTTGTTGCACGGAGCCCTCGGCTTCTGGCACATGAGTAGTTTCAAACTCGGTGATGTTTCTTTGAAAATCACTTGAAACCACCCATAACGTGCCTGTAAAGGTCAACAGAGCAAGAAACTTTCCGTTCGGCGAAGGAGATATGTGGGTGAACGGGCCTCGGGACAGTCGTTGGTCAACGCTCTCGAGGTTATCGACGGAGTGGATGGTCGTTTCTGCAGACATGAGCACTTCTACGTGCCGAGATATGTTCAGGTCTGGGGGGATGATTGACCAAGCATGCGGTGGCTCGCTCAGACCTACAGAAACATCAACATCAGCAAGTGAAGCAAGCTCACCGTCTCAACACACGTACCTGGACTTGCAAGGGTCAGTGGTCGATTGCCCTCCCAACCCTTGACCTCGAGTAATGTGAGCGAGCTGGTGAGTGCGACCAGCCCGTTCCCGTACACTCTTGCGTCGATGATTCCCATTTCCGCAGCGTCGGTTCCCAGTGAGTATTGCTGGTATTCGCCTTGCAGGTCATACAGCCGGTACACGCCCTCTTCGTTGAGTACCACAAGTCGTTCGTCGAGCGTCCACCCAAATTTGATTATCTTCCCTTGGTCCCACTATACCGATATTAGCCCATCGTCTCAACGAAATATGGGAGACGCATCCACACTGAACAAGAGTAGCCCCTCTCCGGCAGGTGAATAGACTTGGATTTGGGCTTTCGTCACGGCCGGTGTTACTCTTCCTAGTGCCAGCAGTTTCGTGCTATCCCTCATTAAAGCTAATAGCTTCCCGTCAAGTCGCATATGTTTCGATGAAGCCAATAAACCAACCAATGGGACCACCATATTGGCATCCAGCAACGATGTAATCGCTGAGTTCAGGCAGCTTTCCGGGTATTGAATATAGCTGTTGTCGTCGATAGAAGGTATTTCCTTCTTGCATTGCCTGCCATGATGCTGTGGGATGGGAGGTCATCGTTGAAAGAGCTGTGGTGGACGTCATCGTCGTTCGTTCAGTGTTCGACGGCTGCAACGCGATGTTTGTTTCTGCTTGCTTCAGGGGCCAATATCCTCTCGGGGTCCGAATTGAAGAGCGCCGAGGTTCATTTGTACCATAACCAAACCATACATACCTGCAGGTCAAGTTCATGAACTCATTCCCTGAGCTGCCTGAAGACGTTGGAAGGCTCACCTTTGAGCTGGTGGCGGAATCCAGCCGTAGAGATGGCGTGGCTTGCAGCGTCGTATCAAAAAAGGTGAAATCATGGTACGCAACCCGACGATCTCCGTATTCGAAATCTATCTTCACGCTTTATCGCAGGGGTGGAGCCCGTTTTGTATCGTAGTCTTGTCCTCGCGTCAAGAGAATTGCCAGACAAGCTCTGCGACATAATGCAAGACCCCAAATCGACAAAATCACCAGATTTCTTCGCCACTCATGTCAAAACCGTCCTGATAACCCTCCACAACCCAGATGAGAATGTTGTGACGCTCTTGAAAGCATGTACAGGCGTGGAAACACTAGCTATTTGGCCCTCGTTCTCAGGATCGGGGTGGGCCAAGTCAAATTTATTTTCGGTCTCCAATCTGGAATTCTTGGTTCCTGCCCGACTAGCTATTACCAGCGATGCCTTACCCTCGAACAAACTTACTTTCACCGCCCCTATATTTCAGCGGCTTACTCACCTAGATGTTGTCTGGGGCTTTGCGGGAGGGTGGCAATGGGAAGCATTGCTGGGGCTGCGCTACCTCAGTCATTTCTCATTGGGCCTCAGGTTCTACCCTGCGGATTGCCTGCAGCGTTTGCAAGAGATTACCTGGTATTTTCCATCTTCCCTGATGGTTTTCGTGGTATGGTTCGCTTCATCCATCGGTCAGGACAAAGTCAAGAAGATCGCAGATGCTATCATGGAGGGCTGCGTTGACGCACGTCTCGTTCTCGCTTCTATGGGCGGTCACTCTTCATGCAGTGAGGTGATTGTGCGTCACTACGCAGACCTCTTGTGCGACTGGAGTGGGGGGTCCGTTGGGAGGGACTTTTGGACTGAGGCAGAAGAACTTGTTATGGATCGCTACAAACGTAGGTGAGGAATGACTTGTATTGTTAGGTCGATAACACCGCTGACCTGCCATTTACAGGGCACGAATTAGAGAGGCCCCCCGAGTTCCAAGGCCCAGTGCCCCGAGTATGATTCCCTAGAAACCACTGCAGATAAGCCTGCTATTTGGGTGATATCGATTTCCGCCATCGTTTCCTCTACCCCACCATCACTTCTCTGGCCCTATTTCTATTCCATTGAGCCCAGTATCTCACATCAGTTGTAGGAAATTAACATGCAATCTTGTACACCCTTGGCAATCAGGAATCCAGAGGTACAGATGCGAAACTGATTTGCCCGATCCAAAAAATACAAAACAGACTGCTATGATTCGGCCCAATTTTTCCTCGATAATTGCATTTGGAGCCAGAGCATCACATTCATCACTCTTCTGGGAGCTTTCTCGCCGACCCAACATTCTTGCTACTTCTCAGCGTTTTGGCGTTCGCACCACTGAACAAGCGACGGTCGCTCGTTAGGGTCATCTGCCATAAGTTCGTCCGCAAATGCGGAGAGGTCGCTCGAAGGTTCATACTTGAGGAACACCTCGAGAAGGCGGCCAACCGCCCAGCGATCTGCCTTGATAGCGCTATAGCGTTGCTCTGGTCCGTTTTCTTCACCCACTTCAGGCGCTGTCCATTCGGAAGCACCTCGGTAACCTACAACCTCCTGTTCCTCGTCTCTGACTCGCACTGCACTATCAAAATCGATGATCTTCAGCGTCCCAGCTTCATCATATACAAGGTTGTCCATTTGGAGATCCAGGTGAGCAACCCCGTTTGCATGGAGGTAAGCGACGCCCTTGATAAGACTTTGACAGGGCTGCTTGATCTTTCGCTGGATCACTGTCCATTCGTAAATCCGGTTCAGTTGGGAGAAGATAAGATATGTCTCAGTATCCACAACGAGATGTTCTTTGAGGGCAATGATGTGAGGGGATGGCGACGGCCTGGAATGCAGAAAATGCAATATTTCGAGCTCGCACGACAACCCGTGAACCCGTTTCGCGATGTACCTGTCCCTTGAGTTCGATTTTTCATGCACGATCCAAACATAAGCTGAAGGTGGCTGTAGCATATTATAAGATTCGCGCTCGGAGGAAGGGAGGGAATTTTCGAACCGTATCCAGCAGTGTCCATACGCCGCCTGGGGTGTCTAATACTACGGGTTCTACCTCATACCCCCTTGATGCAAGGTGCATGGTGACGACCTCATCCGAGATGTCTGCGGTCGTTTGAGGCTCAAAAAATTGGGCAGTCAGGAAGACATGACTCACCATAATCCTCACGTGGTGGCTCTGGACAACCAAATTCTATAATGAGGAGCTCGTCCTTCCCGAGAATAGGGTCCAGTTGGCCTATCTCATCAGAGGCGGGGACTCGTTGAAGTTTACCGCGCCGGTATAGTTCTGTCACCTTTCGGCTGATTTTGGGTGCATCGCGAGTCGTGAGACACGGATCGATAGCTCTCAGTACTACACAGTCCCCGGGATCGTAGTTGTCGAGAGCATGGGGCCTAGCTTTCTTGACCAGGGCGGCTAGGTCTGCGACGGGATCTGTGTCTCGAACATCGACATAGAATTCACTTCCGACAACGGCCCTTGTGGGACCAACTAAAAGGCACCAAATCTTTCCGGTGGTGGACGTGGACATCGATGGAGAGAAGAGGTTGCGATGAAGTTGGCCTGACTTGAAGAGTCTCTTTAGATGCTTCCGATGTTTGGCAAATGCTTTATTCACAAACATGCGCACCAGCCGCTACCTCTGTAGTGTTTGAACTTTAAAGTCAATTTGAAGTGACAGTCACGGTTGGAGCACGATTTTCCCTATGAAACCTTCTAGCGGTGGTATTAATTCTGGGTCATGTCTATCCAGCTGCAACGAAGTTCAACAAGTCTGCCTCGTGCCCTCATTGCCAAGACTTTCATCCTCAGCCACCAGCCACGATGATCACTGCGTGTCGTTACACTTAGTAATGCCAGTGCTCCCTGCCCTACAACACATCTTGAAGCTTGTTCATTGTCCCCCATATCATGCCCACCGGATCCAAGAAATCTGGGGTCTGGACCAGCGTATTTTCACGATTTCGCAATCCCAGCAGGAAATCATATCCTGTTAAACTTGAAGACTCGTCCTCAGTACCAGCAAGGGAGCCATTGTTTCAACGTACCTCTACGCAATCTGTGCTTACATTGACGCCTCCCGATGACCATCAAACCATTCCAATTCCTGGATCCCAGCTCCCAACATCCCCGATGCCTCCGAGTGGAAATCCAGATCTCCTTCAACCAAGGGCGAGCGGCGGTACGACCTCGTTCTTTCCCGGTGCCAGTGGCGTTTGCATGGGCGACATACAGTATTTCGAAGCCTCCCACATCACTGTGCACTCAGGTGGTAGTGTCGGTGATCCGTCGAACGATGGTATGTCAAGTTCACTCGATTCTCCCTAGATGTATCACCAAAATCTGCAGGCTGGGAACTCCTACTGAAGCATATTGCACCCAATGCTCTGCACGACTCGAGCGCCCGATACGACGCCCCCAAATGCGATGAAGACACTCGTGTTGAGGTCACTCAGGAGATCATGGACTGGATCCAAAATCGTGAGGGCCTACAACGCATGCTATGCATGACAGGCGCTGCCGGTTCTGGAAAATCAGCCCTGCTCCAAACTATAGCTGAACGGTGCACCCCGTCAGGGATACTTTCTGCAGCTTTCTTCTGCTCTTCTGCAGATCCCACTCGAAACACGGTCTCCTCGATTGTCCCCACGATTGCCTACCAAGTAGGATTGAAGCACCACGCCTTCCGTAGCGCTGTTGCTGCCGCCGTTATACACGACCCAAACATATTTTCCCGATCACTACAATCCCAGATAGATGTCCTTATTGTTCACCCCTTTGAAGGTCTTCGAAGGAACCAGAGGCTCGACAACAACACCTTTCCATATCTCATCCTCATCGATGGTCTCGATGAGTGTATTGGCACATCCGACACCACTTTACACCCAATGCCCGCCGACGTTGATGATCGACGACATCAGGCCGAAGATCGCCAGGCAGAGTTATTGACGGCCATCAAGAACTCCATGCTCAACAATAATCTCCCCTTTCGCGTGTTCATCGCCAGCAGACCCGAATGGGCTATTCGTACTGCGCTCGGACCTGGGGGCTATCTGCGCCAGGTAGCGTACCACATCGCGCTCAGTGACAAGTACGACGCCACTGAGGATATGCGTCGATACCTACGCAGGAGGCTCGAAGATATCGGCCTACAAATCGGTGATTCTCAATGGTTCAGCGAAGACACCATCGAGACCCTCGTTCAAGCCGCGTCGGGCCAGTTTGTCTACGTCGCGACGGTGTACAAATACATTTCCGAGCGTCGAAGCTCCCCGACGGAGAGGCTGAAGATAATCCTCACTTGGACACCACACAAGGGGCAAGTGGCACGCCCATTTGAAGCCCTGGATAGGCTTTATGCCAGCATTCTGTTGACTGCGAAGAACGCGTACGAAGCTGTTGATACGCACCATGGGCGCGATTTTCTTCTTCTCTTTAGGGCACACCACATGAATATTGCGTCTTTGGGGTTTGTTACACGGCTCACAAACCTATCCTTTACCATGACAGCGGATCTCCTTACTGCGCTGCTTGGCCTGGAAGCCAGGGCCGAAGAGATCCTGATCTCTGACCTTCGGTCCCTCGTCACCCTGGATAAAGACGGCGGTCATTCAAAACTGCGCCTGTACCACAAATCTTTTTCCGACTTCCTCTCGAACAAGAGCCGTGCGAAGGAGCTTTTCGTGCCGAAATCTCGTGTTTATACGCACCTCACCAAGTGCTGTATGCAGCAGATCACCGGATGTCCGCTAGACTTTGACCATCGTGCGTATGACAAGTATATCCTGGCGGTGTTGGAATCAATGTTGAAGACTCATATCGATTCGGCTTTCTAGTACCGGGTAAATGGGAGGAGATTTCGATCCCAGAGCAACAAAAGCGTTGCTTACAGGAAGCCGTCGAGGCCTTACCGTTTCTCTTGAAGGAAGGAATCGCCCTCGAAGATGAAATTGCTGATTTCACCCGCCAGAACGGGTGGATGAAGCACAAGAGGTTGCTCCTTCTGCTCCTGGCGGATCGCGAAGAGCTACTGAGCTATTGGGAGTCCTTTGTCAAGAACCTTCGTCACATCACGGAAAGTCTGGCAGTAAGCACATCATCCCTTGTTTGAAGGCGGCTTGAATTGACATTGGTTTGACATTTGGTTAGGTCCGAAAACCTGAAGTTGCTACCATTCTCACCGAGTTTCTCGACACGTTCGAGCGTGACCTTGAGCCGGTGGGATAGTGAAAGGGAGGGCCGGGGGTTCGGTTTCTTTCCAAGTCGAACTAGCTAGAACTCATCTCAGGCTCCTCTGTACTCTCTGAATGAGTGAAACGCAGCATCGCCGAACGCTCATTTCAGGTAATTGTAAGGTGATTTCAAAAAATCAAGTTTCCACCAAGCACGACTACACTACAAGATTATGACTATTGCAAGAGAAGTGCTGGCCACTACCACGCCTAACTGGAACAGTTTCATCGTTCGGACACTGGACGCCGAAGACCCTTGCCTTTCGTTGAAATCCGAAACCCATTGAGAGAAAGTCGTCAGAGCCTGATTCCATACTTCTTCAATGCTTGGCTCCACAACGGTATTTGCATGGGATATATCCGAGCCATGGAACCCATTTGTGAGGTATATAGGTCGGAGGGCCGTGCTTGACGCGTTTGCCTCAGTAGCGGAGAGGGAGACCCCCACCCACGGGTCGCCTGAGAGTCAAATCGAGGCTGAAATTAGTTGAGTTTAATAGAGCAAAGAAACGAGACTTACGGCGACCGTTCACCACGAATACCCTGTCCGCCATGGTGTTCCAACCCTTGTACTGCTGCAAGGTTGTGTTGACGCGAGCCCGGAATTCGGTTGTGGAGTTGGTGAAGGCCCCGGGGAAGGCTTCGGTGCAGAAGTTCTAGAGGACCAGTCAACTAAGCAGAAGCACCAAAGATAGAATCATTCGCGACTTACAGTCCAAGCTTGCACGCTAAAATGTTTCGAGACGATTCCTCCCCCATTTGCGGGTCCAGGTTGGAACCAGCCCAATTCGTTACATCTGCAGTAGACCGTAAAAACAGCCCACTGAGAAATGAAGAGAGACTTTACTTACAACGTCCACATCCACGGACGCTGGTTATCGTCTATCTCCGTCGATGCATACCTTGTTCCGTTGAATCCAATAGGTAAACGCGATTGGCAGCGCCTGGGGGCGAGAATGGGGTTGATGAGCTTTCAGTGCACAGTATCTATTCATGTAGGGAATAACGTTGAAAAACGCACTCAAGAGCTTGTGGAGTTGTACCACCACAAACTGAACAAAAGGAACACACAGTGGTTGAGTGACTCCGTCTGCGACCACTGCAAGATTCAGGACGTACGGGAGGTGATAATATTCCTGAAAATGTCGGAAAACTTCGGCAGGGCTATTTCAGCACCCCACCCTTCAGCACCAGCGACCTGGGCTCCTTCAGTCTCCAGTGCGTCGCAGAAAGGGTAGATCAGCGAGTTCCTTGAGCTAGCAGGTTGGAGGGTTTGCCATGTTCTCAAAGGTACATTCACTATGATCGAAGATTCAATTACATACGGCCGGAACAAAGAATGAGAGAACATACTGGTGTTGAGGAAGTCGATCGTCCTGAGGGAACCAAGACCGAATTGTGTTTGAATTTCGGTCATGCGAGTTTGGTTGCCAGAATCTATTACCCCGTCAATAAGAGACACGACGGCCTTGATGTCCGCGGTACAGTTGGCTGGCAAATATTGCTCGATTGGGCTCCAATATTGCCAGAAATCTCTAAAGGTTGTGTGGTAATGTAACTCAGTCCTGTGTTCGCCAGAAATTGACATTCTGAACTGACATCTTTGGTTGAAGTGCACCAGACGAAGAATACGATGCCCAGAATACACCTGGATGCCTACGAAGGTGTCAGTGAGATCGTGGACGGGAGAAATATACAGAAAAAATGCGTACTGTTCCATAATATATGCTGCAAGTCCCCCGGAATAACTGCCTCCCATGAATATCCATGGTGATCTATTGGGCCGAATCCTCTCGCTGTCGCCTCCAGGCATAGCCAGCTTTGCATTCTGCGCAAAATAAACAAAGTCTTGGAGTGCCTGGGCGATCGTATGGAACCTGAGGCTGTCAACAGATAAATCTGAGAACGGTTGGGATTTTCCGTAGAAGCGGTGTTCGACCAGAACGACGGCGCCGTTCGTGGCCTGGGCGATGGCACCTGGCAAGGTGGCATTCGTCATGAAGAGCTCCCCGCCTGCCCGCAGATAGTTGTTGAGTAGGGGTACGTTGAAGAGGGCAGAGCTGTCATACGATTAACGTCAATCCCCTCCTCCCCGAGAATATACATGATGATCGGACCACCTTGAGGAAGAAAATCAAAGTCATCATCCGAGCGGACGCCAACATCGAAATTCAACGTTCAACGCTCACCTTCTCGATAATATTCCCAGGTATGATAGTACCTCATTTTGAACGTTCCCCGGCTCGCATCGTTATGGTCGATCAACTGGTCGAACTCGTACAAGACATCGTAGTCCGGAATCGTCTTTCCGTCGACATCAACCACAGGCCGGCTTTTGCTCAAGCCTGGTCCAGGCTTTGCGATAATACGACGCGTATCGTAAACGCCGAAATTCTGGAGGTTGTGCTTGTATCCTTCGAGGTAGGTCTCCCAGTTGACGTCAGCACCAGCAGCAGACACCAATTGAGAGGCGGCCAGGAAAAGAGCAGTCGCGCTGTTGAGGCCGAAGATCTGTGAAAGGCGCATTGTTTAAGAGCTGCCCCGCCTTTGGAATGGAGTCGGATAGTTGGTCTTGGTATGTTGGCCATGCGCTCCACACTTTATAGCTCGGCTGGCAAAAGCCAAGCAAGTAAGATGGGCGTCACGCTGAGGTTCTTAGGGCTGTTTTCCCGGACGCTATATGTCGGAATGGCCACACGTCGGATACTCCAGCCATCATGATCGTAGTCTGGACTCAACTTTGCCAGCTGCTGCCAAGGAGCTGCGCAAAAATTCCGACCTTATGAGGTAAGTGCAACGCAGGCTAATAGGCAGAAGAGAGAGCTCACGTATATGAGAATACGGGCCTGGTTCAAGTAGCCCCGTTCATAGTCCTCTGCTCAATTAAACGGCGATATTAGAACCTGATGGCGGCTAAAGGGCCCATGCAGCAGGAGACTTGGTAGAAGTGGGCCGACGCAAGGCGCGGCACGGTGTCCTCGGCATTTTGCCTCGCGTTTTGACGTGCCAGGTGAGCTTTTCAGGATGTGGCTGCGTGGCTTCACCCACCGGATATCGTCATTACACCCATGAAATATATGAGAGAGGACTGGGGTCGCCTGTTGAGAATTCTGTTCTGGCGTGCATGACGTTCAAGATTCCAAAAACGAAAAAAAAATCAAAGGTGTTCTAATAGATAAAAATATTCAACGTAATATTCGTTCGCCTTCAACAGCGGAGTGTATTAGACCAATATCCCCACCACACTCCAGTTCGTCAAAGCGGCAGGCCGTTGCAGCACTGAAATCAATTTTACCGGTGCCGGCGTAATTCGAGCACCTTGTGTTGCGGCAGTGTCTCGAAAATCGATACACCATACTGGGAGACGGACGAAGGAGAAGATTAGCTGCACGAGGTCCACACCCAACGACCAGACACCGCGGTACGCAACTTACAAAGGAGGCTGCGTTCAGATACGTTCCCCACAGTCCTGCGCTTTTCAGACCGGGAGACACTTGTCAAGATCACATTCATGATGATTCAGGTTTGCGTGGAAATCCCGATAAAAGAAAACAAAAGGATGCATTTGTTAACAGTCGCGCTACGCTACTGGATGATACAACCAGGAAAGTAAGAGTGTATACAACATGTACCAAATGCGTGCACAGGCTGAATATTCACAGGAGTCTGAAGATCTGAGCTCAAGATAGAGATTTATGCCTAACGAGTGGAGGTCCATCAAAAGACATCAGACAGCACAGTAGAGAAGTGCAACGCGACCGCCAAGCACAGGACGGGTGAACTGCTTATAATCACCTGATCGTCTTAACACTCACCGGAGAACGATGTACGCAGCAACGAAGGAGAAGCGGCTCCTGGACCAAGCGAGGTAGAGGCTGGAAAAATTGAAACAGGGTTTCTTTCATGAGCGACAATTAGCTTTCTGTCGTGCAATAATCATAACGATTTTGGCCTCAAAAATACCAGACTTGAATGATAGACTACAGAAGTACGTTCGACCAACCAGGAAGTAGAAGGTCAACATACGCAGCGTAGATTCGTCGTCCGAATATGTAGCAGAGTGGGAAGAAACTGACGGAAGACTGCGGCCGAAGTGATGCGAACTGTGTTGCAAAGTATTGGCGTATTTGTAGCAAAAGCCGGAAGAAACCGACGGAAGACTGCGGCCGAAGTGATGCAAACCGGCGTTGTAAAGTCTTGGCGCTTTGTGGGGGTACGATGTACCCGAGTCAAAATGCCTCGGAACCGAGTGCTCTGAAAAGCTGTAAACCGACAAAGGCCTCGGGTTTCATGCGTTCGATCTACTGTTAGTGCTGTTAAACAGTGCATATCTGCCATCTGGGGTCAAATTGGCTGGATGGCAAGCCACGGTAGAAAGGAATGAGTCTCTTTCTCGCGAAAGCGGGGGAATAGACCCGCAATATTTGCTGTAATTCCAAGGTCCACGCTCGAAGTAGAACTTGAAGAGAACGGTCAAAGGTTCGGTGCACCTGTCAATAGATCGGCCCGGCCGCGGACCGCAACACCGAGCAGCATCAGCACCTACTTCCCTCGAGTCAACGTCTGTTGAACGCAAGAGCCCTACACATTTTTTGCAGACTTGCGCACCCTCTGATTTGCCCCGATTTCTCAGGTGCTCAGGACACGGTCGTCAGCATTTGGAAGCTGGAGGTACCAGCTTATCTTTTTGGACCGTGAATTGACTTATTGAAGCTCCCACTTACCAGTGTGGTCCCGACAGCGCGTCACTATGGATTTCGGGCGTGTACAAGAGACAGAAAACGCTCCAAGCATTCTCCACCGGATCCCCATTGAAATATGGCATCAAATTTTTAACGAGGAACAAGGTTTCACAAGAAGGGACTTCAAGACACTCTGTTTTGTGACCCCCCTCTTCAGGACCATTTGCCAGCCCTTGGCTTACAAAAGCCTAGCTGTTCTGAAAGGGGTGAGTCTTTTCTATCTCTGCTCTACTAGGGGACCGCCGGCGCAGCAGGGATCAGAACGTGGCCTGAGTCAGTGGAAACGGGATGTAGAGGGTCTTATTCGAGCGGAGCGACGTCTACGCCTCGTTGGAGATGATCACAATTTATCGACTTTCCCTACGACCGTATCCGTTAGACCGTCATTACCTTCTACTCTCCACGATCACCGAGACAGGCGGTGCCACCCATCAGACAAGATCGTACTCTCAAAAGCCATCTACAGCGCCTTCGTGCAGTTCAGGTGCACTCTTGTACGGACAATCTCCTTATTCACCGACCTCCGCCGACTGGAGCTCCAAAATTTTCCCATTGATACCGCCCTCTTGCAGGCGATCGCCTCACACCCTGTCCTCCAAGAGCTGAGACTCCGATCTTGCTCATTTGATTCCCCGACCTTTCCCATTCCATCTATCCGCTTGCTTGAACTGGAAAAATTCACGTCTTCGGATCAAGTACTGCTGGCTTTGTGCCTTCCCTCCTCTCAACACCTCGAAGAGTTGAAAATCAAAGATTTGGACCCTTCAGTTGTTATACAAGGCATCCGAAGTTCAAGGCCTGAGTCCCAGTCAACTTTGGCAAAACTGCACAGTCTCAAGATCGAAACGCTGCCATTGTCGATCCTCGAAATGGAGAGCCTGCTGAACTACATGCCAGCCCTGCGACAACTGGATGTCAGTGGAGTCAGAATCACCGTTCCAGCAGGACACCAGGCCATAAAACCATCTGCAGTCCCCTGTTTGCGACGGTTTAGTGGCCGTTTGTTGTTGGCTCGGCACATCGTGCCCGGAAGACCTGTCAGCGACATCCGAATCGTTGGGACAGATGAATGCCGCGCATTTCCGGAGACGTCGCCAGAACTTCAAGCACTCTGGTTCCCACTATGCCTATCAGCAAAAGGTATCACGACTCTCCACCTCCCAAATCATAACTTAGCGCCGATTTGGCTTTTGGGTCGATTTGTCGCGGAGACGTTCCCGAGATTAGTTGACTTGAGGCTCCCAGTTGAGGGACTTTGGATGGAGCAATACTCTTCTGATTTTGAGTCAGAGCCGGATTTCAGTGCCTTCATCTGCAGCAGAGTGCGCAAGCCTTTGGAAAATTTGGCACCGTTCAAGGATGGGGTGATTGAGGATATGGTGGAAGATATCAGGCGCAGTGTAGAGTGTCAACTCCTGGGGGCGTTAGATGCGAATCCAGACTATCAAAGAAAGAGAATTAGTCTTAAACCTACCACCATCACTTCCCCCGATCCCCGGTCCCTCGATGTCGCAGCGGCTTATGCTGAGAGGCTTTCTCACATCGAGCTCGACAGTACGGGGCAGCCTTCCCGTCAGCCTAAATCGTATGAAGTGAGTCAGTTTGCTCCTTCGAAATATTGCTCAGCTCTGATGAGCTTTCGGTTTACGATGCATTTTCAGGAAGCACTCCTGTTCTTTGCCCAAGGCTGGTATCCCCTTCCAGCAACCATTCGCTCCGTTCGCTTCAGTGCTGGGGTGTTCCTCGATACACCCCCTATTCTGCCAGATCAAAAGGTTTCCATCGCAATTGTGACGACTCTCGGTGAGCGCTACCCAAGCCTCGGTGCCGTCACGTTTGTTGACGGCATTGGCTACCCCTCCAAGCTCGAGATGGCTAGGGGGATGGAGGCTAGCGCGACAACGTGGTCTGTCCTCAAGGCATAAATCGTATATCGCTGACATGCTTTCCAAAATTCGACCCGCCACCACTATCTCACTATTATTAATTAGCGTTAACCGACACCCATCCAGACCAAAAGAACAGGTGTATTATAATAAACTTGACTGTGATACATATTTACAACTCTGAACACCATACAGTCCTATTTCGAGTCCTTTTGTATAGCTCAAAAGATGATGATCTGGGAAGTCGGGCGCCAGCCCATTGCAGTGAGACTATCTGTGAATAATTATAAGCGGAGCCATCACGTTTGGTAGAAGGACTCACCTTTGACACTCTGTTCCATTGAGGGAGGCCCACAGAGGCAAACGACGCCTTCTTTGCTTGGATTTGGAAGGTGAGTCTCCAACATCTCAGCGTTGACACGGCCAACGGAGTGATTCCAGTCCACAGGAATGTTCTTTGCAGTCAGGGAGTAACGCAAGCTGAGTCGAGACGGGAATCGGGAGGCGAGGGAGTCCAATTCCTCCTTGCACAGAATGTCGTCAAGCTCTCGGTTTATGTCGAGGACCCATGCCTTCGTCGTGGTGTCGGATGGATCCTCGAAAATGCCTCGCAAGACCTGCAAGATAGGAGTGATGCCACTTCCAGCGCAGACCATTCCGATCTCGCGCACAACCGTTGCATTTCCGTGGATAAGTGCCTTGCCATCCCCTTGCCAAACGAAATGACCGATGGGCCCTTTCATCTCGACCACATCGCCCGCATCCAGTTCGGCAAACCCCAACGTCATCTTTCCACCCGTGGGAAAGCTCGGCGTCGGGTAATAAATCCTACGTTGAGTTAGCCAAAAACATCCGACGCCTCTTTTCCAGACACTTACTTGACCAGGATGTCTATGAACCCTTTGTCGCGTTGACGGGACAGAGGAGTATAGGCTCGTTGAACCAAGTCGCCCTCCGAAACCTTCTTACCCGAACGCTCAACCTTTCGCTTTAGGCGAACATAGACGTGTTGCCCAATAGGCAGGCCCAGGGACATATCATCTCCCTCAAGAGCGAAACGGAATACCTTTGAATCCCTCGACACATCTCTCACACTGACAAGGCAAGACGGCTTCCATTTTTTGGGATGCAAGAACACGCCAGGCTTGTTGGGGTTGTCTGTTGGTTGATCGTCACCCACTAACGATCCTACCAAGGTACCGATGTGATATTCGGCCAATTTTCGACGAGCGTCAGCGCTATGGATGGCCATGAAGTCGTCCGTGGCGTCTTCGCCTGCGACAAGGGTGATAGACTCAGGACCTCCGGGATGCTCAGCGAGGTACTCCGTGGCGTCGTAAACCTGTTAGATTGGGTTATCATCGACCGCCGACGACTTGATATTTCAATCCGAGTCATCCTCACCTCTCCCTTTACCACAAACCAAGGATTTTTGGCGTTGGTATGCTCAGCCAATTCCGCCTTGGTAATCATTCGAGTAACGCCTGGCTTGATCATGCTCACGACCTCTTGCACCACCAGGGCATCGTCTCGCACCGGCTCGTTTGAGCCCGAGGCGCCAAATATCGGCTTGGCGGGATCCCTTCCCTGGTCTTTCAACCTCTGCATCCATCCGCCGGCCTGAGTTCCAGCCACTGACGAAGGTGTCAGTGCTCAGCTGGTAGATCTAGATCAAGGTGGGCATACGTACCGGTCGGGTGTTCGAACCTCATGCTCCCATCATCCAGGTGGTGAACGCACACCCGGAACCACCAATTGTTCATCATACCCCCAGCGTTCCAGTACATATCCCGAGGCTGAAGAGCCAACGACTCATCCATTGCACGCACTGTGATCGCGGGCGCCTCACCCAGCCGCCCTACGGTAACCTGGAAGGACCAGAAGGACCAGCAGAAGCACTGGTCGCTTTGCGTTATATCAACCTTTCCATAGATTGCGTCGTCAAAGGTGAAATTGCGGAATTGGTCCTCAGGGTACTGTATCTCGGCCAGCTCCCATGTCGTGCCTTCGTCGAGGGAGATCTCAACTCGCGAGATTCGACGTCCTCCACCAGCGTAGGCGTAACCGCGGAGGGTGTACATGTCTTGGATGCTACCCTTCAGGATTTCGTCGTGATCTGGGCAGGCAATGGCGCTGTTGACATTGAGCTCGCGGATCATATACCTGCATAACGGCACTCGTGCCTTAGCTTTCTTTCCATCCTATCGGTATAGGCAGCAGCTTACCTGGAATCGTACCACCACGATTTATCGGCCCTGGCTTGATCGGCACTAACGGGCATCGGGAGGACTTTGTTGTCGTGAAAGTGAAGATAATGCTGACTCTCTATCGCGGATAACTCGATTTTCCTGAGCCATTTGACGGATCTGCCGGCGACTTGACCTGGGACCACCAGACGGATTGGGAAGCCATGATCAGGTTCTAGGCTTTAATGACAGGTGAGTCCTCGACGTGCACGAATGGACCGGAATTTGGACGACTTACGGCAATCCGTTCATAGCCCAGGCCAACATTATTCCTCGCCTTGGGTCTTTTGCCCAACTGATCAATTGGCTGTCATCGGGATGAGATATGAATCCATTTTGTCTGTAACGGTCAAGGGGACTTACCTGGTGCCATAAGGACCATTTGGCAGCGAATCACCACCTTCGAACACCACGTGTTTGGCACTCTGCTGTGGCTGTATGAAATCGAGTACGTCTGCAAGCCGTACCCCAGTGAAAAGGGCGGTAGATATTCCTGCAGCTCCCCAGTTGAAACCGAGAGATTTCTGAACGACGTTTTGCTCCTTGCGCCTATTTCCTGCACAAACGAGGGTGATTGGGACTGTTACGACTTCGAACATTTTACGGAAGTCGTCGATGGCGAAGGTCACAGGGTTGTCGCACAATCTGACAAAGTCCATGTTAATCACTGGTTGAAGGAGATAATAGGCAACGCGGTCCTGAAGCTTCTTACCCCTTAATTTCAACCCTCCAATCTCTGGCCATCTGGGCGTCGACTTTCGGAACAGCTCCATGGCTACGAACGAAGAACAAGTTGGTGGAGGTAAAGAAACCTTGACCATAAAGCTCGGAAAGCTTGGCTTCGGCGTTGAATGGATGTTTTCCCGTCAGACGAATCATCCGCGGGTCTCGCGGGATCCATTCGTCCGGAGTACCTCTGATCAGTGAACGGAGTTAGTTTGGCTTGCCTCGACGGATGTCAACGCTGGAAACTAACTTGTCTTGGGCGTCAATGGAGCTAACGATCTGGTCTCTGGGCACGGCTGGGGCCTCGATTCCATCTGGAAGCAAGCGGGGCTGCAAGCAAATTTCAGGGGAACCGTTGGCTTCTAGCGTCTGCAGGGTCGCTGGGTACAACGGTTCAGGAAGTGTAGCCGCTTGACCAGACTTCGCATCCGAGCTCGATAAACTCGAAGGAAGTGGTGGAAGCGGCCTGTTTGTAGCGCTCGAGGAGCTCTCGGTGTCTCGAGAAGCCTCATCAACGACGGGCTTCTTGACAGACGAGCTCTTCTTCTTCGCAAAGAATCTTCGTATGCGTTGCATAATATAAAGGTATCAAAGGAGTTCTGTGCAAGGTGGGGTAGGTAGGAACTGGTTTGGGAGTCTTGCCTCGAAGGACCCTGTCATGAGGCTCTATACTATGATCGATGCTTAACACCCCCGTCCATGTCCCCTTTCAGATAAAAAAATCAGCAGCGGGGAAGAGACAGTGCCTTGGAGCCTCATTTTTCCCGCCCATGTCTTGTTTCATTAATATCCATGATTGACTTACAACGGGCAATGATATTAGGTTTTGAGATCAAGAGTTTCGTTAACTCATTCACGTTTCATGACAAGGTTTTCCCCTATGTTTATACCACGGTTTCCGAATGGCCAGCGGTTGAATTGGGGCTAATCCGATAGGCTACAGGGCCAGAACGTTTGAGATCCATTTGAACAATTCTCGCGGCACGAATTTCGTTCGATTGTTAAGTCCTGTTGCGATCGCATAAGTCCAAAAGCAAGTTGGTCCTCCTCACTTGGCTCTCAGCCTTGCAAACACGTTGTATGGCTCCGCAACGACCATTTACTGACTTAGCGATAGTTAACCAGCGACAAATGAGTGCAAAAAGCATCGTATTGCCGGTCCTGACTCCTACTTGCGCACCGTATTGGCAGGCTAACCAATGTCAGTCGTCCTTGCCGGAGTCCCGTGTAAATCGTGATCTTCTCTTAACGCCAGGTTTGGCGAAACTCACAAATGGGTATACTACCCCAGATCTAGAGAGTCACATCGCTAGTCTGCGGAACGAGGGCACTTTATCCAAATAGATTGATCAAATGTGATTCTTTCATCCAGTGACCATGTCGCAGAACCTTTTTCTGGATTCGATCTAATCTGCTCTTGATTTCGTCGGCCTCCCTTGAACAAAGGTCTCGATCTCTCTTTTGTTTTGTGCTCAAACTTCTGACGCAAGCCCAGACAATCAGCTTCAATAGGCACTAGCGATGGAAGCACGTTGAATGCGTTTCAACCGTGATTCATTGACAGCTTTGGAATTGAACAGAATAGCACCAGGCTCTGACAATGCGCGCGGTAGACGCAGTCCCATGCTCCAGCGAAACTTGCTTAGCACAAAGAGTCGTCTCTTAATCATTTATCGAGTCATAGCGTGCCTATATAAGCTATGTCGGAGTGAACCTCTCCTGCTGAGAGCAGACGAGGCTCTGGGAAGTAGGTAGGCCCTCGTGACTTGCAATTGGCGCTGAGTTGACGATCTATTCTCGTCTTCAGTCTTTGACAAAACGCAGACTCTCCATGTCGAGTTTCCTATTTACGACCACAAATAGTAGGTAAGGAACCAACAAATGAATCGATGCCTACCAGATCCCAAGGCTGTGAGCACTCTAAAAGGCTCAATAACGTGAAGTGTCATGTCGGTACTGCGCGTGCAGGTAACGTTCGATCGTAAAAGTCCTCGGGGTCCCTACTCATGACTTTCCACATACCAGACCTCTCGGGAAGGCAACACACTCTTCTTGTCAAGCCAGGAAAGTATTGCGTGATCTTAGCAAAATACAGGTGACTCGTGTATACTGCATTCCTACTATACCTACTTCCGCCATAACCCCGACGGAAATGCCTTGTTGATCGTGCAGTGAATACCTTTTTCTGTGGTATGCGAAGATCTCGCATTTCCTGAGCTGCTAGGTATCAAATGAGATTGTCTATAGCCGACGTTGCTCCAGAATTAACTTAGGGAACGGATCCTGCGCATAGCTTGCTTGTGTTTGTGTTACACAGTCTGAGGTGTTGTAGGTCCTTGCAATGGTTTCACTTCACCGATTGGACAATGTCAGGAGGCTCTGCATTTTTGCTAAGATGGGCGTTGTATTCATTTGCGCCCTCTGTCAGGCCGTCTTTGACATGAGGACTATCCATACACAATACGTGCTCTCCTTCCACTGCCGCCCTCCCTTGATCCTCTGGACCAGAAGAGTTGCTGAAGACAGATTGAAATTGCTTCGTGCTTGCAGCATTGGGGTGTGCCTTGTAATAGTATTATTCAGGTCATCAGCACCCTTGTCGACTTAAGATCTGAGCTGATAATAGAGCTGTACATGCGACTGCGCGGCGAGTGCATGCTGTGTTTACGCAATTCCCCCTCACGAGGCTCCGGCAACGATTTTAGAATATCTGGACATGCCTCACATCGGGTTACACACCATACTATTAACCTGAGGTGGAAACCCTTTCTGGGGGCAGTGTAAGAGGTAGAAAATTGTTTTTTCAAGTGCTGTTTGAAGAGATCTCGCCAGAGTCAAGGTGGGCGTCTAATGATTTGGCGTACCGAAGGATGGCTTCCATATCAGGGAGGGAAATTTGAGTCTTAGATATTCCTTTCTCGTAGATCGACTATCCGAGCGGGCGCCACTTCTCGGTTCGTCTGACTTGATATTATACAGTACCGGAAGCCGCCTGCTAGTTTAAAGAGGCTGCACTTAACGGAGTACAACTCCAAACCCGTGGTGCCACACGGAAACCCAAGTAAATTTTGGAGGAATACAACGTCGAAGCCTCTACATACGTGCTCAGAAAATGATAATTTGTGATGACGCATCCCAACCCATTGCAGTAAGACTCTCTGAAAAAATGGTTTTAAAAAGGTGCCGTCGAGTTTGTATTGAGGAAAGACTCACTTGTGACGCTCTGTTCCATAGGAGGAGGTCCACAGAGGCATATAACCCCTTCCTTGCTCGGCGGAGGAAGATGAGTCTGTAACATCTCGTCGTTGACGCGACCAACTGAGTGGGTCCAGTCCGCAGGTACGCTTTTTCCCGTCAAGGAGTAACGCAAGCTCAGCCGAGATGGGTAGCGAGCGAAGAGGGAGTCCAATTCTTCCCTGCACAGAATATCCTCGAGCTCGCGATTGATGTCAAGAACCCATGCTTTGGTAACGGTGTCGGATGGGTCCTCAAAGATGCCTCTCAGAACCTGTAAGATGGGAGTGATACCACTCCCACCACAGACCATTCCGACCTCGCGCACAACCGCCGTCGTACCGTGAATAAGAGCCTTGCCGTCGCCTTGCCAAGTGAAATGACCGATAGGTCCCTTCAACTCGATTGCATCACCAGCTTCTAACTCTGCAAACCCAAGTGTCATCTTTCCACCCGAAGGGAAGCTCGACGTCGGGTAGTATATCCTAGGTTTCCTCTAGTGAGCAAGAACAATACGAAGCCACTCTCACGGAGACTTACTTGACCAACATGTCGATGAACCCTTTGTCGTGCTGCCGTGACAAAGGAGTGTACGCTCTTTGCACCAACTCACCCTCAGAGACCCTCTTCCCCGAACGCTCTACCTTTCGCTTCAGACGAACATATACGTGCTGTCCAGTGGGCAGGCCAAGTGCCTGGTCGTCACCTTCCAATGCGAAACGGAAAATTTTGGAGTCCTTCGATACATCCTTCACGCTTACGAGCGCCGATGGCTTCCACTTCTTCGGATGCAAGAAGACGGCGCCGGAGTCGTTAGAGTCCCCTGTTGGTTGATCTTCCTCCACTAATGTCCCCTCAAGTGTTCCAATGTGGAACTCGGCTAATTTTCGACGAGCATCCGCACTGTGAATTGCCATGAAGTCGTCAGTGGCGTCTTCCCCTGCAACAAGGGTAATCGACTGAGGGCCTCCTGGATGGTCGGCGAGGTACTCTGTGGCGTCATAGACCTGGCAAAGCGATCAGCATGAGTGTATCGTTTAGATTCCTGTGGTCCTCACCTCCCCTTTCACCACGAACCAGGGGTTTGAAGCCCCAGTATGCTCCGCCAATTCTTCCTTCGTGATCTTTCGAGTTATACCGGGCTTTGTCATGCTCACAACCTCCTGCACCACCGGTTCACCGTTCCCAACCGCGTCGTTCGAAGCTGAAGCCCCGAAGACAGGCTTGGTGGGGTCTTTCCCTTGGTCCTTCAACCTTTGCATCCATCCCCCAGATTGAGTTCCAGCCACTACGACGAACGTCAACATTTATAGTAGGTGAGTCAGATCGCTGATACGTACTGGTAGGATGTTCAAACTTCATACTTCCGTCATCCAAGTGGTGAATACATACTCTGAACCACCAGTTGTTCATCATCCCCGTCGCGTTCCAATACATATCCCGAGGTTGAAGGGCCAAAGACTCGTCCATTGCCCGTACCGCGATTGCCGGAGACTCGCCCAGTCGCCCCACGGTAACTTGGAAAGACCAGAAAGACCAGCAAAAGCACTGATCGTTGTCTGTCAAGTCGACTTTTCCATAGATCGCGTCGTCGAAGGCAAAATCGCGAAACTGGTCTTCCGGGTATTGGATTTCGGCCAGCTCCCAGGTGGTACCCTCATCCAAAGAGATCTCGACGCGAGTTATTCGACGTCCTCCGCCACCGTAGGCATACCCACGCAGGGTATACATGTCTTGGACATTTCCTTTGAGGACTTCGTGGTGGTCTGGACAGGCGATTGCGCTGTTGACGTTGAGGTCGCGGATGATGTATCTGGATCACGGCGCTAGCACGTTAGCTCCGTATTTTCTCACGATACACCGGTAGGCTCGAGCGCTAACCTTGGATCGTACCACCACGACTTTTCAGCTCTGGCTTGATCTGGACCCACAGGCATTGGGAGAACCTTGTTGTCGTGGAAATGGAGATGGTGTTGACTTTCAATAGGTGATAGCTCGATTTTCTTGAGCCACTTGACGGATCGGCCGCCAATTTGACCTGGGACGACGAGACGGATCGGGAAGCCGTGGTCAGGTTCCAAGCTTTGAAGAGACAAATCGATATTTCAGTGAGTCTTCTGGGCTATGTAGAGCTAGGGGATGAGTGACTTACGGGAGGCCGTTCATGGCCCAGGCTAGCATCATGCCCTTGCGAGGGTCTCGTGCCCAACTGGTCAATTGGCTATCATAACATGGGAGGTTAATTGCAAGTTTCGTTTCTCGAGACGAATGCAACTCACCTGGTTCCATACGGACCGTTTGGTAGCGAGTCCCCACCTTCGAATACGACATGTTTCGCACCACGCTGAGGTCGGATAAACTCGAGTACGTCCGAGAGTCTGACACCAGTGAAAAGGGCGGTGGACGTCCCTGCAGCTCCCCAGCTAAACCCAAGAGATTTCTGGACGACGTTCTGCTCTTTCCGCCTGTTTCCCGCGCAGACCAAGGTTATCGGGATTGTAACGACTTCGAATGTCTTCCGGAAGCCGTCAATCGAGAAAGTCACCGGGTTCTCGCACAGTCTATCCAGGGTCTGCGTTAATCACCAATCGAAGGGAGATAAGTAACAAAATGAAACTTCCTACCCCTTGATCTCGACTTTCCAATCTCTCGCTATCTGCGCGTCGACCTTTGGAACGGCACCATGATTACGGACGAAGAAGAGGTTTGTAGAAGTGATGAAGCCTTGACTATAGAGGTCGGCAAGCTTAGCTTCGGCGTTGAACGGATGTTTGCCCGTCAAGCGAACCATGCGAGGGTCTCGTGGAACCCATTCATCGGGCGTGCCTCTAATCAGTTAATGAACGGCATCAGTTCACCACTACGCAGATCTATCAACGTCGGTTACTTACTTGTCTTGGGCGTCAATTACACTGGACACTGGGTCTGCTGGAATAGGTGGGGCATCGATGCTACCAGGAAGCGCGCGAGGTCCCAATAGTGCTTCGGGAGCTCCTTTTGCTTCATGAGCTTGGAGTGTGGCTGGATAGAACGGCTGGGGAAGCGTAGTCGAATCGGATTCTTCCTCCTCGCTGCTACTGGACTTGACCTTCGAGCTCGATGACGAGGGGGGCGATATCAAACCATCTGAATCGTTCGAGCAGTCCTCGATGTGTTCAGGCGCTTCTTCAACGATGGGCTTTTTCACAATTGTGCTCTTCCGCTTCGAAACAAACTTTCGTAGGTGTTGCATAGTGGGAATGTGGTAAGAGTGAGAGAGATTTCTCAGAGTGGGGCGGGTAAGAATGGAGTTGGAGGTTCTGTGCCGGGAGACCCTGAGGGGTTGTACGGCCGAAGGGTAACAACCCCCTTACCCATGTCCAACGTCCGTAATTAAGTTGAGGCGGCTTTGGAGCCCGAATTCTCCTTCCCCGTTTCGATAATTTTTGCCGGTCCTTCGGGTGACTGGCGGAGTATGTTATCGAAGTCGGTTGGTTGGTTCAATTCGAAGGGTTGGATGGAATCTATTAAGAGCTTCCCGCGGGACTTTTGTATACAGATAGGGCCAATGGGCATATCAGGATTTCGCTTCTCAGTTATCTCGGCTGCTATGTATGTTCTGTAGATTAGATACGTGAGCGTCAACTTCTCGAATATGCGTATGATAATGCGATAACGGAGGTCCGAAGACTCCCAACAGGCATGAAGTGAAGGACATACATCTTCACTGCACCTCACGAACGAAACTCACAAGAGCAAGCCTAGGAACCCACCTCATTCCTCAGGCGGCCTGCTGTTTGTTTCCGCTTGCTTTCCGCGAAAGTCCTATCTTATCTCTCAAGAGAAATAATTTTGCCAAATCGGGTGCAGGCGCGGGCCGCCGACGTCTTGGGACGCGCTGATTTTGAATTTCATCAACACTCCGAACTATTCATATTGTATCTTAACATTTTATCTCATTATCGTGACACGAACGTCCTACTATCATACTAATACAGTCTATAAAGTCGTGGTGAACATGCCAGTGGCCACGGGAAGCGCCTCAGAGCACCAACACCACGGCGCTCCCGCTTTTCCGTAAATATTATCGAAAGGATGAATGGGAGATAAGGGAACAGCGCATGAAAGATAAAGAGAGGAGCTCATAGCGATAGCAAAAAAGCTGGTTCTTCATGTCGTTTTAGTAAGTGGGAACGGGAATGACCACCAAGACGGCGTTGATGGCGACGCAGATGACTCCCATTATCCACCATGCTTTCCCAGAGGCGGGTTGGAATCGGAAAATGAGGGTGAAAATGATGCCACCGATGTTGCCTGAAGCGCCGACGATGCCAGACATCACTCCCTGCAAGAAAGAACAACAGGGTTAACATTAGCGCTGCTTCGTTAAATTTGGATGAATGCGGACGCCCGGATGTTTCGAAGGATGATATGGATCATTCGAAGACCTTCCCACGTATGATGAAAGATCGAGGCAGGGGCAGGGGGGGCGAGTAATAACTCACGTTATTAAAAGCATTGCAGTGCGGCACGAGGGCAAAGTTCGCGCCGTTCCCGAGCTCAGAGAAAATAGCAGCGACGGAGAAGACTCCCATCACTACCGCGACTGCGCAAGGGGAAAAAACGTCAGCCAGTGGAATGCGGAAAGGGTGATGGAATGAACAGGTTGCGCAAAAAATGCCAGAGTCGATGGGAATGAATATGAAGGTGAAGACAAGGGTCGAAACAAAACTTACGATCTGGGAGGTTACTTCCAGTATGGTTGGCGAGATAAAAGCCGCCGGCGATGCTGCTTGCACCCATGATTAACCCGCAAATGAGGGTCCACCATTTCTTCCCCTGAGTCCCCCAGTGCCGGTATACAACATCACCGACGTAACCGCCAAATGGGCGTGTCACAAGATTGAGGAACCCGCTGAAAGTGAACGGGACCCAGGTTAGAGTTAGATTCATTTCAGAGATGGTATGAAGGCACAGCAGAGCTTACAAGACAGATGTGTAGTAGCCGGCTGTTACCATTGAGAAACCTTCAACACGACGATTGTAAAGGTTATAGAGGATATCGGCCATCTTTGCGTCCAAAGCGAGCTCGAACCCAAAAGTGGTAACGTAGGCCAGTGCCGGGAGCCAAGTGAGAGGGCTGGAAATGATCGCGAGCGCTGTTTTCATGGTCAAGGGCTCGTTGACGGCGATGTCGACGGTGGACTTGACGACGGTGGAGTCGGGGTCTGAGTCAATGACGTTCACTGAAACTTGGTCCTTCTTCTTCTTCTCCAAGTCATCGTCGTCGTCGTCGGATGCCGGCGCTTGTGGTACTTCGTCAGAACCATAGTGAACTTCGTGTCCCTGCTTGACGGCAAGCTCGGTTGCTCTGGTGTTGTGGCGCTGCGACCATTTCCCTGCTGGGTGGTCTTGGCCGAAAATGAGGGTCAGGACGGCAACGAAGATGAGAATTGGAGCCCTGGAGAATGAAAGATGGAGTTGTAGATATACCGAAAACGCTGAGAGATAAGGTGTGGATTAACTTACGGAACCGCTGCAAAGGAAACCCTCCAAGCGACATGTTCAGTGAGACCGAGGTGCCGAAGCCCTTCGTACACCGATACCATTATCGCGAAGGTGGCACCACCACTAGAGCGATATCTTATCAGCCTTTCTTTCGGTAGCAACAAGATAGAAGCTACATTACCCCATGTTACCTGCAAAATAGACCTTGCATGAGATACCGCGGCTTGTAGGAAGATCGGGAAAACTTTACTTACCCCAACCTCCAACAATAGCATTGGCTGTGCCAACGCAGTTCTTGTCGAAGAAGGCGGATGTCCACGCCTGGCAGGGAACGAAGGTTCCACCAAGAATGCCGATGAAGAACCTGAGGATGTACAACGATGTTGCGTTGTGAGCGGTGCCAGCGAGACCTGAGGGGATCGCTCCAAGGATCAGGAGGGCCGCCATAACTTTCCTAGGTCCATAGCTGTCGACGAGAGGCCCAGTGACGAGTCTGACAAGCAAGGTTGCACAAAGAGCAATAACGTTCGAGTTGGCGACTTGAGCGTTGGTGAGCTTCAAGTCAGACTTGATCGCCTCAGGGATCAACGGCGGGAACGCGAACCACGAGAGGAACGCAACAAAGAAACCGACTGAATGAAGAGGGATCTCAGTGCATTGAGGGAGACAGGGACGAACGAAGGAGAAACTCACGCCAACTCAAGTGGAACGATCTTGAATAAGGGTCGCGAAGGTTGAAGAAGGGGATCGTGTAACTCTTGAGGTTAACAGGGTTCACGATGGCGGGCTTCCAAAGATGAGACCATTGGAAGGCAGGGGGACCGTAGGCGGTGGACATGACGTTGTGCTGAAGAATTCTGGTGGGGGGTCGCCCTGAAATTTCCCAGATGCAAGCCTGAGCTTTTAAACGAGCCCGAGCTCCTTGGTTCGATAATTTCAGCCAAGTCCCCGTCGACAATCAGGAAGATATGGGGAGCGGAGCGCTCGACCGAAATTGTCCATCATTTGGACGCAGTTCTGGTCTTCCCCATCGAGCCCAATTTCCCTCGAGGAAACAACGAGGAAAAGGAGGAAATTTCTGTCAAGCAAGGTTGTAATTATTTGTTATCAAAAGGAGAAGATCACCCCGGATATGTGAATAGACCCAAGTTACTGGACTTGGAGCGACTCCCAAAAAGGGAGGTTTAAAACACTGGATTCTTCGGACAATTGAGCCGTTGAGCTGTTTGCACGGGGTTGTGCTTATCGCTGAGGAAGTCGCCAGTTTGGAGCCGCGGTACCGCTACAGTGAGAGCCTGATGCCCATTGCCCACAGACGTAGACATAAGGTACCTAGAAGGACAGCAAAGCCGTTGAAATTGGGTTCCAAAGTTGGATTTGGTCGTTTGCTGGCTGACGGGCACTGTCAGTGGAGGTGCCAGTGCCAGTGGATCGACACTCGACACTATCATTCACGTTTGCCTCACGGTGAGACAGCGGCGCGAGACAGCGGGAATGGGTTCAGATTATTGGACCCGCATGAGACTAAAATTGGACGGAGAGATAGAGATAGGGATACGAAGCAGAGCGAAGATAAGATTGTGAGAGTGAAGGACAAGAGTGAATGATAAGGATAAGGGAAGATACAAGCGGCGACGGATTGCATGGCTGGAGTTTGGTTCTCCGAATGGTGCTCCGCTGGCAGCCGCATGGGCGCCTGTTCTCGTTGCCCCATCAAGAGGCGGGGTATTCACGTCACCCCCAATTCTAGCTCTTCGCGTTACCTATCTTGCGATTGGTCCCCAGCTTCGCTCCGAGAATTTGTCCACTTATCGGCCGGGCATTACATAGGCACAGACAAAACCCCTAGAAATATGGCCCGAACAGTCGCCAGACTCCACGGATGGGGAACCAGCTATCGAAGTCGAAGCGTTCTAAAAAGGCCATTACCTCCAAGGCTCTCGACGATACTCAGAAACATACCACACCATCCCCTGACCACCCTGAGGAAGTTATGCCAGTCGCCACTGTCGTCGTCGAGCACAATGGCTCAACCCAGCCGGTCATCGAAGGCCCCGAAGGCAAGCTAGTAATCTTTGTCGGTGAGCGAGCCTCGTCACTCTCCTTGAGTAGTACTGAGTGCCATGTATCTAGTGGGGCTTGGAATGGTTGGCATTGGTGAGCCTCGCTCTTCAATCCTGCAGGTCTAATCCCCATCTCATCATCCTCGTTAGCGTTCATCGAGAAGATGCTCGGCTTGGACGACAAGGGAAAGTACTTCATTGTCACTTGCGGGGAAGAGAGGCATTTCGCCTATAATCGTGTTGGGTACGTCAACCATGTCCTTGAGATATTTCTGGCACTCACTCATTCTTTCGTCACTCTCTCAGCTTGACAGAGTATTTTGAGCATCGGAACGTAAGCCGGACTTCGCGAAGCCCACTGTCTTCTCTTGCTGACTGTGCTCTGCAGGTCGAAAATCTATACCTCAACCCACCGTCGTGGTACGCGCAGCACGAGCCTCATCGCTTGAGCTACCACCTGCAGGAGACTGTTGTCTCCATATCTCCGGAGGCGCATCTTGTCCACACTGACAAAGGCCGCGCCTTCCGTTACCACAAATGCATCATTGCAACTGGCTCGAGAGCAGAGGTTCCTCCCTACACGTCCATCGAGCAAGCGGCAAAGACGAAGGGTGTTTTCGTCTACCGAAATATTGCCGACCTCGATAGTATTATTGCGTATTCCGAGAGTCCCGAGGTGAATCATGCGGTGGTCGTCGGCGGTGGCCTCCTAGGACTCGAAGCTGCAAAAGCAGTTTACGACCTTCCGTCGTCAGCATTATTCTCTTCTTCCTTCTTCCGCTGACGTCGCTGATCTATTTCTGAAAGGGTCGCTCATGTGAGCATTGTCAACCGTCAAGGGTACCCGCTCTCTCGTCAGCTTGATGGAGAGGCTGGGGAGATGGTGCTTCACAAGATCGAAGGGATGGGTGTCGAAGTCCTCACGCGCTGTTCCCCAACACGTCAAATCACTCGTGCCGTTGACGGCGAGGAGGTCTTCTGTGGATTCGAACTTCAAGACGGGAAAGTGCATGCAGCCGACCTCGTCATTTACGCCATTGGTATTCGTCCCCGTGATGAATTAGCCAGAACTAGTGGCATCGAATGCCACCCTCGCGGTGGTATCATCGTCGGGGACGACCTTAGAACCTCAGCGGAAGATGTGTACGCCATCGGTGAATGCGCCAGTTGGAGAGAGAACACGTACGGATTGATTGGTCCAGGGAGTGAGTTGACCCTCTCCTCGCGATTTCTTGTAGTCCGAAACTGACAGTTCTCCAGTCGAAATGGCGGACATACTCTCCTTTAATCTGACCCAGACCGAAGGCCACGCTCCTCGTGCGATGAATGCTCCGGACCTCAGCACCAAACTCAAGTACGTATATCTCCTTGTTCTGAGCTATATCTGCTGACCGTCCTCATGTATAAATAGGCTCATGGGAATCGACGTTGCGTCATTTGGTGACTTCTTCGCGGACAAACGTCTACCGAAAGGTCGTACTCAGGATATATCCCATCTGAGCGGCAACGGTGGTGCCGACGAATCCGAGTCTCAAACCAAAGGAAATGGCAAAGCGGCCATCGAAATTGCGTTTGAAGAGGAGAAGCAGCCTGGGCAGCAAGTTGAAGGCGAGGCAAAGTCGACAGAGAAAAAGCCTGCACCCGCAGCCAAGAAACATCGGAAACGCGGGGAGGACGAGCCTATCAACTGTTTGGTGTATAAGGATCCGTTCAGTGCTACATACAAGAAGTATATTTTCACCGAGGATGGAAAATACCTGTTGGGTGGTATGATGGTTGGCGACGTGAGCGATTTCGTGAAGCTTGTTGCGATCGTCAAGAAAAAGGTGACTAGGATTCTGCCTTTCTATATTAAGCGTTGACCTGACTTTATCTATTCTCGCCGACAAGAAACCTTTGGAAGTGCCACCTTCGCAGTTTATCGTCGGAGACAAGAAGGGCGCCGATGATGGTGGTGACCTCGACGACGACGCTCAAGTATGCAGCTGTCACGTAAGTCAGCTGAATTTCGTGAAATGTTGAAGCGCGTTCATTGAAGCTGACGAAACCATTCTTTCATAGAATGTGTTGAAGGAAGATATCGTCAAATGCGTGAAGAGCGGCGAGTGCTTGACCATTCCTGATTTGAAAACGAAGACAAAGGTCGGCACAGGATGTGGAGGCTGCATGCCTCTGGTGAGTAGACCTTCATCTTGATCTTGTCCTACTCGATTTGAAGCTAACACTCCATAATTTAAGGTTACGAGTATCTTCAATGCGGAAATGAAGAAGGCTGGCCGTACCCTCAACACCAGCCTCTGCCCGCACTTCAGCATGTCCCGCGCCGACCTCTTCAACGTCATCAAAGTCAAGCAGCTCCGTACCCTTCCTGAGGTTATGGAAGCCGTGGGCGTCGACAAAGATTCAGTTGGATGCGAGACATGTAAACCTGCCATTGGTTCGATCTTATCAAGTTTGTGAGTACCTCACAATCCTCCATTTTCCTGGACGCTGGAAACTTATCAAGGACCTGTCAATCAGGTACAACGAACATGTCATGAAGGGCGTCCACCATTCCAACCAGGATACCAACGACAAGTATCTTGCTAATATCCAGAGGAACGGGACTTTCAGTGTTGTCCCTCGTATCACTGCTGGCGAGATCACACCCGATGGTCTCATCGTTATCGGAAACGTCGCGAAGAAATACAACCTCTACACCAAGGTTCGTTTGCTCTCTCATCGATCTCTTGAACTCATCTGTTTCTGGCAAAGATACTGAGTGGTGGGTCCGATATTTCAGATCACAGGCGGCCAGCGTATCGACTTGTTCGGTGCCCGAAAGGAAGACCTACCAGATATCTGGGAGTTGCTTCACGAGGGCGGGTTCGAGAGTGGACATGCGTACGGGAAGAGCTTGCGAACTGTCAAATCGTGTGTAGGAACCACATGTACGTGACTCTTTCCCTCCTTTTCATGTAAAACTGCATTGGGATTGAGCGATGACTAACTTCGTAATGCCTTTTCTCCACCACAGGGTGTCGATTTGGTGTTGGCGATTCCGTGGGTCTGGCTGTTCAGCTGGAGAATCGGTATCGCGGAGTGCGTAGCCCTCACAAGTTCAAGGGTGGTGTCTCTGGATGCGTCCGTGAATGTGCCGAGGCCCAAGGAAAGGATTTCGGGCTCATCGCTACCGACAAGGGCTGGAATAGTACGTGGACGAATCGACTATATTTACGAGCCAAGTAGTGATTGACAACCTATTTTTCTAGTTTTCGTTGGCGGAAATGGTGGTGCGAATCCTGTGAGTCTTTCCTGTCCGGCTTTCGAGCACTACGCGTCCAGCAGGCTGACGCTTGTATCTAGCGACACGCCGAATTGTTTGCCAAAGACGTTCCTCCATCGAAGGTTGTGCGAATCATCGATAGGTTCCTGGCATACTACATCATGACTGCCGATAAACTGCAACGTACCGCGCGCTGGGTTGAAAACATGGAGGGTGGTATTGAGGTAATGCTGTCTGCCTCGTTTTTCTAGTGAAGTTGGTTAACTGAGGCCCTGCAACAGAAACTCAAAAAGGTCATCCTAGAAGATGAGCTGGGGATCTGCAAGGACCTTGATGCCATGATGGATAACCTGGTCAATACTTACGAGGATGAATGGGCTGCCGTCGTCAAGGGTCAGTCATCACGAGCAATGTCCCCCCAAATATAGCACTGACCGAAATGTCCCCCAGATCCCGCGAAGCGAAAGCAGTTCAAGCAGTTCATCAACACCGAGGAACGCTTACCTCAAAGCGAGATCATTGAAGAGAGAGGTCAACCACGTCCAGCAGACTGGTCGAAATCGTCCCAACCGCTCAAGCTCTCGACGGAGCAGTGCAGGACGCCAAAATCAGACTGGAGCTGGGTCGATGTTGCGCGCAAGGCCGATTTGCTGGTGAATGAGGGAGGGACGTCAAGTGCTGCTGTCAAGTATGGTGATAGTCAGCTTGCGATCTACCATGTCCCTCGTCGAGGTTATTATGCCACTCAACAGATGTACGTTCTCTGGCATTGGTTCCTCCAAACACATGCTAATCTGGTCATCTTTCTAGGTGTCCGCATCGACGGTAGGGTCACTAATCCATTTTCATGAGAATTGTAGTACTGACGTTTCCTCAGAGCCTTTGTGCTGGATCATGGTATCATTGGCGATTCTCCCAATGGCAAGCCTGTGAGTACCAGGGATCTTTCCCTCGATGGACGAGCTAAACCTGGTTCCTTTCCCAGTACGTTTCCTGCCCTCTACATAAACGCAACTTCACCCTCTCCGACGGTGAATGCTTGAACGACGGCGACTACCAAATCATGTCCTTTGATTGCCGTGAAGACCCTGAAAACTCTGAACGTTTGCAGATCCTCCTCCCGCCTATCGACGACCTTGATGCTCAACTTGGGACTGAGAAGTGGATGGTTCGGCAGGCAGAGTCTGAAGCTCTCGGTCTGAACGCTGCGACTCAGATTGGCATCTTGGGCCCGAAGGGCGACTTTTTACCTGGGGTGGATGTTGGAGGGTGCAGCGGGAATGAGTGTGGGGACCATAAACTATCGTGGTAGGCGTACGATTGGCAGTGTACTAGTATTGATCATCAAAAAGAGTCGAATATTGTCGAAGTAAAAAGTGTCTGCAAACCCGGACAAGTCCCTTTGAGGATATCCTCAGATTGCCATTCAGAAAGTGCTTCGAGCTTGACACTATGTACTGAAGGTGAGTGGCTGATTTGACTACATGTGGATAAGACGACAGGGCCTCCCAGAGGATGTTTGTTGGTGTTAAGCCAGGTGCTGTTGGATGGTAGAACGAAGTCAGTTAGAAACGGTAGGACGCCGTGCAGTAAAGGAGGAAGAATGTTACCATTTGGTTGGTAGTGGGTGTTACCTTGCGGTGCGAGATGTTCGCTGGTGAAGCAAAATTCAGGTAACTAGGATTCGTCTATGTCGGGTTTCATGATCAGTTAGTCCTTTCAAGAGCTTGAATCCGCCGGATCAAAAACGGATGACAATGCGGCGGGCGCTTTTCCAAGCCATCATGTTCTGCTTCCTCTCTAACGGACGCTTTTCGCTTTTCAATTCGAATGAAACCTTGTTGACTGGCTGGCCATGTACATCAGAAGACAACGTAACGTTGTTAGATGGGCAGGATATGTCATGAGGGATTCGGTGAACCGAGACTCGTCGCTTGTTCATCCCCTCACTTCACACTACTATCGCCTCCACCTCAATGACCAGCGTACGCCAGGTTGCAACGGGATTGAGCTTGCTATGCGCTGTCGTCTATATCGTGCAAAAGCTGAGGAAGGGTAGACGTTCTCGGGGTCTACCGCTTCCGCCTGGACCCAAGAGGTTGCCTATTGTTGGGAATTTGCTCGACCTGCCTCAGGAGCAGCCATGGGAGGAGTACCATAGGATGTCCCAGAAGTACGGTACGTGTTGAGCGTTCTTTTTTGCAACAAATAGCTTTGACGAACGAGAGTATAGGTGACATCATGTATCTCGAAGCGCTCGGCCAACCTATTGTCGTGCTCGACTCGCTCTCGCGAGCTACGGATATTTATGACAAGAGGGGGCCCACGTATTCTGACCGGCCTTATCTTCCGATCCTTGACATGTGTGTGGAACGTTCATCTTCGGTCATACGGCATCGAAACTGAGAATGGACGCAGTATGGAGATGAACTGGAGTTTCGGTCTGATGCCCTATGGTCCCAACTGGCGAAAACACCGTCGTCCATTCCACCAACTCGTAAACTCGAGTGCCCTCCCTAAATTCTACCCAGTCTTCAACGAAGAGATTGTAGTGCTGCTGAGGAAGCTACATGAATCACCCGAAGATTTCTTGAAGCACATTCAGTTGTAAGTGTCCCGAGATTTGCATCTCTTTTTAAGACGCTGAAGACGTTCCTTTCCAAGCCTTTTCGGGGCCATCATCATGCGCCTCTCATACGGCTTTGATGACGTCGAGACCAACATTAGCCTCATCCATGACGCCGAAATCCTTATGCAAGCTTTCTCCGAAGCAGCGCTTCCCGGAAGGTACCTCGTTAACAACTTGCCCTTCCTAAAATACGTCCCTGCTTGGTTTCCTGGTGCTGGCTGGAAGCGAAAGTGCCAATATATCGCGTCGGTTAACAAACGCACAGTCTATGACTCTTTCGAGAGTGTAAAAGAGAGCTTGGTAAGTTTCAAATCGTTGACCTGCACCGGGAGAGGGGCTCTGATAAAGAGCTTCGGTAGCGTAAGGGCCGGCGGAGTGCCCATCCCAGCATGGCAGTTAGCCTTTTGGATGAACTTCCAGAAGAGAATACTGCCGAACGCGAGGAGCTTGAGTCTATCGCGAGGATTAGTTGCGCTTCTGGATATGCAGGTTCGTACTATGTCCACGTTGTTTGAAAAACTCGTTGATTCTGAATTTGTCGACCTCTAGCTGGTGCTGATACTGTGAGTAATGATTCCCTCCAACGTCTCGTCACTCTAACATAGTTTGGCAGACCGTCAGCTCCGCAGCTGTTCTGCTCCTCGTGCTGGCGACTCATCCAGATGTCCAGAAGAGAGCACAGGCGGAAATTGACTCAGTCGTGGGTGGTAGTCGCCTACCACTAATGAGCGATCGCGAAAAGCTACCGTATCTGTCTGCTGTCATTAAGGAGCTCGGACGGTGGTACACTGTTGTTCCCCTCGGTAGGTAATCGCTTCATCTTCTTTGTGCGTTGTTGACGTTTCACGCTCCGATTCGGTATGAACAGGCCTCCCGCATGTTGCAGCTGAAGATTCCGAGTATGAAGGATATTTCATTCCGAAAGGTGCATTTGTCATGGCTAACACATGGTGAGCGTTGAGGTGATATGCTCTTGGCTTTTCGCTCATCCTTTGCCTGCTTTAGGGCAATACTACACGATCCAGAAACCTACCCAGACCCCATGACGTTCAAACCTGAACGTTTCTTGACCGCAGATGGAAAGAGCCTTGACCCCAGAGTGCAAGATCCGTATTTCTCTGGCGCCTTTGGGTATGGTCGCCGGTACGTCAATCTCTCCACTGCCAAGAGCTGCTTTGAATGAATGATCGGTGCACACCTTTTGCCGTTGCAGCGTATGCCCAGGACGGTCATTCAGCTCAGAAACCTTGTTTCTCACAGCCGCGTGTATCCTCGCTGCGTTCAATGTGACTCCGCCAAAGGATGAAAATGGGAAACCTGTTCGATTAGAGTTGAAGACGCTTTCTCAAGTCATTGCGTATGTATTGTTTCCTCGTGTTGTCAAGAGGGCTGGGCGCTGACTCCTTGTTTAGCTCCCCGTTACCCTTCAAATGCGAGATTCGAGCGCGCTCGGAGAAGAGTGTGGGATTGTTTCAGTAATTAGTACACGATGACAGCATCGGTTCTATGTTGTGAACATGGTGTATAGAGTACAGCTGGGTCGTTGAAAGGACTGGTCGGAACCCAAGGAGCCAGCAAGCTCGTTGAATTGAACAGCAGCGTTCTCGTTCTCCTTTCACTCTCGAACGGTGGGCATGAGCTCAGCAGATTGACAGCATTGTGGCTGATGTCCACGGCCCGCCTCGTGGCTGACCCACGTGGGGATGAGCGGCAGAGACGGCACAGCCACGTCGACCATACCCTTGCCGTCGAGTGCAGGGACGGACTCTGATTTTTCGCTCTCTCTATTCTCAACGATGGCAACGGCCATGGCCATGCCCCGTCCCCCTCCTCTATCTCGCGAGACCACCGCCAGCTACAAGACGGCTCCAACGTTCTCAACGCCGACCAACGAGGGCGTGCTGACCCTCGTCCCCAACGGCGATGCCCACATTGGTCCACCACCGCCCTCACCGCCAGCTAGCGTGGACAGGGAAGATGTCGACGCGAGGTCGACGGTCTCTGAGGGTGTGGCAACATTTCAGCAGGGCTCCTCGAGGATATCGACGGAGAGCAGGACGCTGAAGCCGCTCATCACCAGCTCGCCAATGGCAGACTTCCCCGTTACGCAGGAAGGTCTATTACACGCTGAACCAGAGCCCATGTCGCGCCCGGCACGGCGCAATACCATTGGCTCTACCCCCTCGTCGCCTAAACGCCGTTTTACTTCGCCTTGGAAGAAGGCAGCAGTCGCCTATGATGATACCATTATTGGTGATGGGGGCGTGGAGCTCGACATTGAGCTGCATGCTGATCAGATACGACGGGAACGGATGAGCAAGCGCTTCAAGCAGCAGCAGCAGGAGGCCGAGGCCACTCTGACACGTCAGGCAAGCAAGGCCAGCCGGGCGAGTCAAAGCGATAAACCGTTGGTTGGCAACCTCATCGGAGAGGATCATGTCAACTATGTGTTAATGTACAACATGCTGACTGGTATTCGTGTGGGCGTGCGTAGCCTCCCTTCTCATGCCACATCGTCGCCATAACGTTCCTTTGCAGGTGTCTCGTTGTCAGGCCAAAATCAAGCGACCATTGACAGACGAAGACTTCACAGCCCGACACAAATTTTCCTTTGATATCGTCGGTAACGAACTCACGCCTTCTGCAAAATACGACTTCAAGTTTAAAGACTACGCTCCATGGGTTTTCCGAACTCTACGTGAAGATTATTTCCAACTCGACCCCGCCGACTACCTCTTGTCGCTCACATCAAAGTACATCCTTTCCGAACTCGGATCCCCGGGCAAATCTGGCTCGTTCTTCTACTTCTCCCGCGACTACCGTTTCATCATCAAGACCATCCGGCACTCTGAACATAAATTCCTGCTCAAGATCCTCAAACAATATTATACACACGTGCAGGACAACCCGCATACCCTCATCAGCCGATTTTATGGGCTCCATCGAGTGAAGCTTCCTCGTGGTCGTAAGATCCATTTCGTCATCATGAACAACCTCTTCCCTCCGCACAAGGATATCCATGAAACCTACGATCTGAAGGGCAGCACAGTGGGACGCGAGTATCCCGAGGACAAGGCCGCGGCAAACCCCCGAGCTGTACTGAAAGACCTGAACTGGATCAACCGAGGGAAGCAGTTGGAGTTGGGGCCAGAGAAGAGGGCGTTGTTGACGGAGCAGTTGAGGCGGGACGCAGAGTTTTTGGAGAGGATCAGTGTGATGGACTATAGTCTGTTGGTGGGGATTCATAACCTGAAGAGGGGCAATCGGGACAACGTCAGAAGAAACACGTTGAAGGTCTTTTCACCTGATCTGCCTAATTCAAAGTCGTCGCATCAATCGAAGGCAGGGTCGAAGTCACCTGAAGCTATTGCGATGAAGAGGGCGATGAGGTCGTCAGATCCAAAGAGGCTCAACGATGCTGAAGATGTGGTGTTCTCGCTCTCGGGTGAACCACCTGATGATCATAGGCAGCAGTTCCTGTTCTATCAGGATGAGGGAGGGTTGAAGGCGACGGATGAGCTTGACCAGCCATTCTACGATGGTGTCCCGGGCGCAGGCGGGACGATCTATTACCTTGGTGTGATAGATATCTTGACTCCCTACACTGTCGTCAAGAGGGTGGAGCATATATGGAAGGGGATGAATCATGATATCGTAAGTTACTCATCTCCTTTGCTCTGGCTTTGGTATATTGACGCTTCTTTGCAGCACAAAATCAGCCCTGTGCCACCACCAGAATACGCGCAAAGATTTTTATCATTCATGAAGGCTATCATGCGGGGAGGGGAAGGCGGGCAACGCTTCGTGTCGGAGTAAGTCTAGTCCCAGGGATCAGCAAGACAGGACGGGTTATGTGCCAAAGCCATGGTCGTTCCTCCTGCAAAACTCCTTGAAGATGTGGCAAAGATGTGGCAGCCAGGCGGTCAAGGGGAATCGCCCCTTGCCATCACGTTCCTTCCTGCTTACCCACCTGCTTCAGACCTGGGAAGCCCTGCCCTGCGCTCCGCCGCACCCTGCTCCCAGCCGACCGCTGCAGAGGCTCCCGGCCATTCACGTCGACCTCTCCCCGATTTCCCAGCCGACACCGATCCCCTCCCTTTGCCCCCTCCTCTCTCAACCCTTCCATCCTGGAAATCTCTTCGCTTGTGTTCGTTATGTGTATGGATAATTTATCGTCGATCTTTCTCTCTGATTTTATGGTCCTTTGGTACAAGGCCGCCTGCCCCTCATTTGATCCTCTCTCTCGGTCCCACGTTCCTTGGTCCATCCCGGTTTCGTCTCTATTATATTCCTTCGGATTTTTCTCTTTCCCCCTTTCTGTTAATTGCCTTGACTATGCGTCCGTCCGCTCCTTCGTATATATATATATCCACTCTCTCGCTCGCTCATATGCGCACATCCCACCCACCCACGCTCGTTTTTGCAGTCACTATGACAGACAATCATATTGATTATACTTTCCTTTTCCTCTTGCATCGTCATTATCATCATAGGTATCGGTATCGTACTATCATACTTATCATCACATGGATCGTGCAGCACCCTTGCATTATTATTGACTATTTTATCTTATTTTGTCGTACTCGGAGGAATGTCTCTTTTCTTTTCTCGTGTATTTTAGTTTTCTTTTTGTGTTTTGGTCGATATGCCTGGTTTGGGATATACATTGCCTGTTATATGCATGGAATTGAGCTTGTGAGAGTAGCCGGTACACGATGGTCAGTACGACCTCGTTCTTGGATGTTTCCCGACCAACAAAGGACGATACCTATCCCTCGAGCTTGACCGATCTTTGTAATTGCCTGACCATCCGTTTTTGATAATTTACCTCATCTTACGAGTAGAAACGGCAGCAAAACTTGAACTTGGCTTTTCATCCCTGCGGCACGGCACACAACATTGACATATCATGTCTAATTGACTATTGTCGATCTATTTGCCTACGGATTGGAATCTATGATAGCTCCATTGACAGTGATAGAGGTGGAAAAGTCCGAGACTCGCGGATCCTCGCTGGCGTCGACCATCTAGTCGACTTAAGTGAGGCTTTTCTTTTGACATGGTCCCGCCGAGTTGTTCCAATTTAAATACTGGAGCCGTGCTTTTCGAGCGAGTTTGGAAGGCATGGTTTGGGCGTCATGGGATCTTCGTGCTCGGGCTCCCAACGTATACATACAAGGCAATAATACCATTTGAAGGGATTCTCCCCGGCAGAAAATTGGTTGAATTCAGGACAGCTATCTACGTTAATACTTAATCTTCACCCAGTGAACACTACCAATGACGGTCAACATGCATGGGCGCACCGACCATTTTGCATCCTGAGTTCAGCTCCGAAGTCCGCTTCCTCATCTTCTCCTGACCGTGGAACGATACAGAGGGGTCCCTTTGCAGCGAGTACTTCTATCGTCCAACCGCCGCTTGTGAACTCTTTGTGACGCATGTACATCCACAATGGGGCACGAAACTACTTATATCCCCCGACCCATTCACCTTCAATCCGGACTGCTTCCTCAACCCGGTCTACTTCACGAGAACACTAATTTTTCTCGAATCGCCTTTGCGAACACTCGTCTTCCGCGCCGCTCCAACGAAGAACCTCATCGCCGCCCGTGTCTCCCGAAGAGGGCGCACCTTCTTCCTCTTAATCTAGCGTGCAAATTCTAAGAGGAGTCCAGCAGAGAACGACGGTTAGCAGTGGTCATCATGACTCTCGAGGCAGCAAAACACACCACTAGAACAGTCAACTTGTCCAATGCTGAGAAGGATCCCTGATATATCTACCACCCTTGAGATACTTGCCCTTGATCAATGATCTGCGAAGCTCCAGGCATATGACGATAGCGCAAACCTTGTTACCTACATCTTCCAAACAAGCATATCCATCGAACACGGGGATGCAAACGGCTCCGCAGAGCCACCCTACTTCAGCAAAGAAAAAGCCCCTGTATTCCCGCGAATGAATCCTAATGTTACAAGTGTCCAAGATGGCGGGTCCATTTGATCGTTTGAGATATATGCCCAGAGATCGCAAAAAAAACACCATCAAAGGATTGAATGATTACAACCATGTGGTCTCAACATGTACGATAAATAAAACATTCGCTCAATGCCTTGAATGTCGAAGGGATACATTGAACGTTCAAACGGAGCAGCAGGCGTCGCGTTCTTGACAAATCACATTTTCTCCAGTTCAATCTTCTCCGTGTTCTGGACTGTACTGTCCGTGATACCCGTCTGCATGCAAAAATGACGTCAGGTTGTGTGCTGGGAGGGGAACAGAGTGGATTCTTACCCCAACTGCGCTATCCGTATGAGTGCTCGTTTCCTGCCGAATGCGTATCATCCCTTGAATGTCGATGGGAGCTTCCTGGAAAATCGAACCGCAATGTGAGAAGCGGCCGGAAAACGTTAAGATCGGAGGCTTACAGTGTCAGCGGTCGTACGGCGGAACACAATCTTTCCGGATTTAGGACGAGAGTCTCTAGAGTCGAAGGCCGCCAGCTCGTAGACACTTTCATCGAGTTTGTGCCGAGGCTTTCTTGAATTTAATCTACAGAGGATGACATCAGTTTTTGTTCCAGGAAATGAACGGCAAGGTACGAACACAGCGAGGACCGAGTTTACGTATACTGGGTTTGGCATGAGCAATGTTCACTGAGAAGTCTAGCGGAACGCACGCTTTCCGAGAAGGTAATGGAGCGCAACGTAAACAAAACCTGTGCCGATAAAGACTAGCTGCGAGATGTCAGTTCCATCACTATCAAGGAACGACCGACCCGCCCGACATACCGACATCAGAGCCAACAGGCAGAGTAAGCTGGAAGCACTCAGTCAGAAATCTTATGAGTGCAACCGTAAAGAAAATGTCACGAACGCAGTTATCGACCCAGTATTGATTGAATAGATCATGAGCAAGTCAATCTTCGAATCCGTGCTGACGACGAGGTAACCATCAGACCAGATTTAAGCTTCAATCGAACGAGGAGGTGACGTACCGAGCATATCCGGTTCGTCGTTTATGGAGGGTCCAGCAAAAGTACACGGCTAGAAGGATATCCGCAACTACGGATGCTCCACAATAAGCGCGTACCATCCACTTTTTGGAGTTGTGACATCAGCTGAAGCATCCAGAAAAATGTGAACTCAGAGACATACGTAGAACCGTCGGAACTCAGAAAGTTGGGGGTACATCCATCTACAGGCAGACCAAAGTACATCAATGACTATCCAATGTAAAAGAGTGGAACGTACGATTTGGCTGCGAGGACTACCATCCGCAACGAATATTCAATCAGTGTTCAGAAACGTTTGAGACGGTACGTACTTATTTGGAAGGCTGCACGAGTTGATGAGTGGCATTCGCACCCGATAGACTCAGGACTCACTGAAGCGGGTGAGCATCAAAGCACCCTGTATCACCAAAAGTTGAGAACGCCGTTCTAAACGAGTGCATGGACGACTTACCATCCCGAGCAGGAAAGGAATATTCCGCACTCCAACTGAGAAATTGGTGGTTATTGATACTATTGGACTACCGTTGGTTTGGTACTCACTAATCCACAGTCTCGAAACGTAAAAGCTGGGGAGGGATCAGGCGCAATAGCGGTAAGAGCATTTACAAACTCACGCATTAGAAAGGAGCGGAGGCCCAGCGACAAACAATATTGCGAGCTGGCGCCCATATTAGGCTCGTAAACGTGCTCAGAGACAGAGAGTATACATACTCTGAACGACCTGCCAAAATGTAAAGCTGAGTGAATAGAGCGAGCGTGGAGGGTACTCACCAATTGCTGACTTTAAGGGCCTCAGGATTGTCGAAATGGTTCACCAGATATACGTAACTAGAACAAGCATTAACTGTTGTGCTCAGGGATGAATAAACTGGTCCGGACCTCGTGTGGATGGCCAAAACCGTTTGCATTGTATCAAACAGCCTGCATTCGTAATCAGCCGCCGAGCACGTTGACTAAGACCCTTTGCGACGCACCATAGGAAAAAGACCTCGAGAACACTTAGCATTCAATGCAACCGTTGAATATCGAGGACCTACCAGCGCTTTCAAACCGATTCTGTCCACGGTGTACTGTCTGAAGTAGCGATACGTTTGGTAAATCGTGAATCCGTAAAGTCTGCCGGGACTGTCAGGCAACGCTGATAACGATATAGTGATTGCCTACATCGATGAAAAGAAGGTTCCCAGAAGTGTGGCCCCAAATGAGGTGGTCAAGGACTGAACTACTTCTGACGATGCCATGGTGGACCTCTGGCGATCGTTTGACGGGAGGGATCTGAGTGAAGGGAAGCGGGGCCGGACTTCAGGGCACTCCACCTTTTAAGATATCCCGGGCTGTGATGACGATTTGGGATGCCTCGTTTGAATTTAAATGGGCGGTCCGATTATTGACCGCCCAAGGCGCACAAACGGAGTGCAGCCCGAAGGGACGCTCAAATCCGGTAATTCAACAACGCCGCTGGCCAGCGCTGCCTTGCCCCTTGACGTCTGACAGGGTCAATAAAACCCTGAACTTGACCAAGGGATGGGTGCATACCTGAGGATTTCACCCTCATCGATAGCTTGTTCACTTTCCGGGAGTGTGAGTCTTGAATTGCGACGCAATCGGTTTACCAAGCCCAACGAAGGGAGGTGGACCGGCGAAAGAACCCAGCATTTGATCATCAGCACACCCTGTCCAGAAATGGGGCGCATCAGGTGGGCTTAAGACCCGATATGTGCCCTCGAGGAAGTAGAAAAGACACCTGGATAAGGCAGCAATGAAACGAGATCAAGATAAAGCGGTGACAGATCGACAACCAATTCAACATTGGCCACATTATTGAGATTGCGAGCAGGGTCCTCGCAAGGCATTGTCATGTTTCCTTCGCCCAGAAGTATGCTCGGAAGCCTGGACGGGATGATTTGAGCGGATCCATAGACGATGAAAGGATACTGTCAAAAGAGAACATCCCAAGATGCGATTCTTTTCACATCCCCCATTGCTCGATTAAGAAATGCTAGAGATATCCCTTGACGGACCCAGAAAATGCCATAAGATCTTGAAGGACATTGTGTCAGAGCCACGGAGCACAATCATGATGAACTTACAGCACATACCTCCTTGTTCCTGACGGGTTGGATGCGATTACTTGTTCGACAGGTGCGTGAGGGGACGCCTCGGGTGCCAGCACGTCAAGAAAGCATTTCTCGGGTAAAACCAAGTGCCATCATAAGTCCGCTACAGGGATGGTGGCACCGGCTGCTCAAATACGAGTACGTGGGTCGGGTTTTGTATTTCCAGGAACTTCGTAGTCCGAGGCTGCGTGTGGGGTGATGGTCAGGCGTAGATCGCAATGGCATTTCAGAGCCAGGGTTTGGCGAGTTTGCTCTTGTTTATTCTTGAGGAGCTCGGCATATTCAACGGCATTTGAGCCCCTCAGCTTCAATGAAGTTGGATCCCAGCTCCAGAAAATAAATACCGCAGGATTCGGCTGGGACTTAGATCCTTGGGCGTAAGCGGGGGAAGATAGCAATTTTTTTGACGGCTGGAGACAATTGGTTCAGGCTGGTATGAGTCTGACGGTATCGAAAATGCAAATCCACTGAGATCGGCAAGCCTCAATGCGACCAATGGCTATCGTTCGCCTCAGCCTTGAGTTGTTGCTCGGGCGACAAAGGCTGCCTCGTGTGTCTTACAGAATCAATATGGATGGACATCCCCCCAATTCCAATTGAATAGAAAAGAAGAGAAGACGAGCGTCTTCGTGATCCGACGTCCATGGCTGGCACTTCGAGGACAAAGACACATTTCTTTCCGCTCAGCCCCGAGTTTGAATCTATTGTAACCATCGCTACGATGCGGAAATGACAGCCAGGACGCCTATTAGTGGCTTGCGTGGGCACAAGCAGACGTGGCCATCACGAAGGACAGGAATCTACTCTTAGTACCAAAGCCCATGTGTTGGTGTGCCACTGAGTGATATATCACGTTTCCGAAACACAGCGACCGTGACGGAGCGATGGAAAGGAAACCTCGCCAGTCCAATGCCCCGATGAGCGGTTCGATGCCACCTCAGACTCGACGAAAGAATCGTGGGACGGGGGCTCCGGAAAAATAAGAAGCTTTTTCCAAGTGTCGAAGCTTCTACTTCTGAGTCTTCGTCTTCTTGACACCTGTTAGTGAGTTAGACTTCGTTTACTAATGTGGGCGTCAGTACCACCATCTCTAGATAAATGCGTGAGCCGTGAAAGAGCCGTTGTCCCTCCATAGCGGATAAAATAAATGCCTCGCGAAAAGGGACATCAAGTACGAGACCATTGCGATCCACTGAGGTGATTAACCGTGGCTAGTTGGCTTTACTTTCGATGCCTTTTGTCTCATACGTACAAGCGCAAAGACAAAGAAAAAAAACCGCTTCTTGGTATGTCCGTATCCGTTTTCGCGTCCAACACGGCTAGACGGTGGTTGGCTAATAGAGATGGAATGCCGCTAAATGGCCATTCGTGTTGGAAATTACGCTCCTTCTGATGATAGAGTCGCCGCCTTCAAAGTTCAAACACATCCACATCACCCCTAACTCCAAAGGAAGACTTACGAAAGATATCAGTGTGCTTGACCGTTCCACCATATAGGAAAGTTTGCGCTAGGTACTCTATACGCCACCAGCAAATTCATCATTCTAACAGATTCTCGGCCGCTCCAAAGTCCAAAGAACTGTCGGTGAAGCAACCGTCTTGATGTGATTCGCGGATTTTCACATACACATTCGCATCTGCAGGTCGCCACCAGTGTCAAGGAGTGCGAAGATATATCGGATGGTACAGATGAGTAAGGGCGGATGTTTTGGCTTTTTTCGTATCGTCGCTTCGAGATGAAATCTACATATAACACCACAGCAACAGCTACTGGGACATGGTGACTGGTCTCTGGTAAAGCTGCAAGGATTCTGCCACCCGGTTGTCTTCGCGAGATCTGGTAGAGCGGCGTAGCTATGAACTGAGATGGGACCGCAAGTCCCATGCAGTTAGAGGGAGGTTGATCGCCTACCTCGACCGAGATTGGGTTTTCGTAGTCTGTAAGGTCCATTGGTTGTTGACAGTTGTGCCAATCAAGGGACCACCCAAGGACCCGGCTTTGATTTTCAAAGCTGCTTTCAGCTTCAAGCGGATCGTCAACAGCAACCAGAGTTTCTTCGCAATAACGCAAGCCTACTAGCTCAACAGCTCCAGTGGTTTCCAGTTCCATACGCTTGGTGTTGGCGGGCCCAGGGATTTAATTGCAAAAAACGTAAGGATCCCCCACATTGGTCTTCGTCCGCGGTCATAGGGTCTGCACTGTCGAGTGGGGGCAATACACAGCACTTGAATTCCAAAGAGATAAGACAAGCTGGTGAGGTAATTTGCGATCTCTTCAAAGTGCCAGAATTTCATCGGTCAAGTCCACGATGCCCGCAAAGAGGCGTCCCGCGATTTCAGGCAAGGATCCAAGACACAAGACACACTAGAGGCGCTGACTCTCGTCATGCCCAGCGAACGCCCTTTCACAAGTTCAAAGCATATTGCTTGTTCTGGACGATCACGCAGAGCAAACACCGCGGCGCCGCTCCCTTTTGGGAGACGGAAGAATTTAGATAGGTGTGTCAGATTGCGTGGTAGTCGGAAAGGAGTCCCCATTGCCCGCGAAGAGCGTTATGATGCCAGGATAGATAACGAGAACCCAAAGAGATCATCGAAGAAACATTGGGCTCTTCAACGCTTGTTCGGGCTACAACTTGATCCCATTCCACACTCGCGGACAAGAGGGAGGGTTTGCCGGATCTCAGGCCTGTATCGGACCAGACGGTTGATGAGGTACATAGGCAAGACACAAAGGTGACATCTTTGCGAAACGGTACCGGTGGACGTCGACGTCAAGGCTTGAGAGGGCTCGGGAGTAAAGCGGATGAAATCTTGGATGATGTTATCTTATCTTATCTGGCACCCCATCATCATTCTAGTATTGTAACGAACCCTGGAGCACGCATTTGGCTGGAGTATTTCAGCGGCAGCCTGGTAGATCGTGCACGCTCCGAGCATCTATTGCGAAAGTGGTCGCCGGAAGATAGAACGGCATTACGATGAGCATCGAGCTGCCAGAGAGTTGATCTTGCATAGCTCATTGGCCGATGTTTTGAATGCGGATGGAATGTATTTTTGGGCCATTCTTAGCATCCAGATGGTACAGAGAAATCGTCAACGTAATTCCTCGCACTCACACCAAGGCCCTTGCTCGCGAAAACCGTCCACAACAAGCACCTGTTCACACCGCCGTATCGGTTCTGGTCAGCTTGAATCCATGCATCGCGCGCTGCCACGACTAGAAAGATATCGAAGTCAGCAATTTGAAAAGGATAGACAGAACTGGGCTTTGGAGACAAGGAAAATGATTTTGACGTACAAGTGGGATTGCACGGTTGCAAGGCCAAAGAATCGAAAAAGAGGTGAGCGAAGATAACGTTCCCTTCAGGGCCATCCGGATTGGTGAATGCTGAAGGAGAGAAACCGTACTGTGCAACAAGTGCGGCGTACACATTGTGCAGTGTGTTAGCCCAGATCTCACCCACACCTATTCGCCGAAGGACACAAATTTGAATCACGGGAAGAGTCAATCGGCTGCCCAACGAGACAAAAAGGCAAATAACATACGATGGGCTGAGTTCAACCCGGCAACGTTGGAGTAACGAAGAGGGTTCGTGATGTTGCTGGTTGAGTATGGCCTGGATCTGACGCCAGCTGGGTTGTTGAGGACATAGTCACCGAGAACATAGTCCCTGATAGTGGTGGACTTCTGCTGGGTCCATCTGTGGGAGAGACGTCAGAGGCCATTTACAAGCCAGCCAGGAGAATTGCCAACTGACTCGGCCAAAGCATCAGACCAGCCTTCACCCAACCCTCGCGATTCAAGGGTCTGCAAGCATCGGCCGGTACCTCCACCCGTCATTCGGTTGGTAATACCATGTGTCAACTCATGGACGATGATATCGTTGTTCAACGAGCCATCTCGGTTGGGCTGTCCGTCATATAGAGACAGAGTCAGCGCAGAGCATGAATAACGGAATGAGAATTTACTCACTGTTGTGGTGGTCCAGATATACATGCGGCATACTCCCGATTGACCGCTAGTGAGACGCCACATTAGTGCTCATACTAAACAAGCCACGGCGTAGCTGCGAAAGGAGGCTTACTCAGAAGGAGTAGCAAAGTTGGCATCATTCGTCCCACTGCTATCCTGCACGCTCATCAGCACCCTGTCGTTCCCAACTCCACCCTTTCCAAAGTTGTTGGTCTGGAAGTTGAACGCAGCCTCCGTGAAGCCGTATCGGTAAGCAATATCATGGACAGCATTGATAACGTAGAACGCATTGGTTCTTGCAGCATCAAGGTTGAGCGCAGTCGACGGTGCCTGCGAGATGTCGTAGGCGTAGTCGAAAACGAGGTCAGGGGAAGATTGGGATGTAGTGCTGTTCTGCAAGGATTTGTACGCGACAACGTTGTTTCCGCTGAGTAGCTCAGTCAGTAATTTATATCTAAATGGCAACAGGGAATGAAATAGAGACTTACGCAGTCACAGTTGTTCCGAGACTGTGCCATCCTTCGGGAGAAGCGAGGTCATCTTGAGGGTCGACAAGGAACTCAAGGCCTTCTCGAAGATCCTGCTTGTTGACGGGCAACACCCGGTACTAAACGAAAGAGAAACTCAGCTTATTTCGATCGGCGACAGTCCGAATCATGTGCACTTACACCAGCTTCGGCCGTGAAATCCGTCACGGACAACAGCTCACCAGAATGGGCGTCCACGTACGCCTCATACCAGGAGTTCACTTTCTCGTTCTGGATCTGGACGACGTGAACGAGGGCAGCGGAGCCATCGGGCCTTGCAAGGTACTCCAAGGAGACAGGGTGGTTGTTCCATTTGCCATCAAGCTGCTCTTCGATCTTGGGCAAAAAGCTATCTACAGAGACTGTGGGCCTTGACGGAGCGATCCGCTCTATAAGCAAAATCATTAACATACCGGTGAATGGATGCTGATTATAGAACACTTACTCGGCCTGACAAATGAGGAGCCGAAAGTAACGGCCCTGTCTCCCTTGAACGCAACGTTGGCGACAGCGTTCACAAAGGGAATGCCATTCTAGAGGAAAGGTAGGGCAAAAAGGTCAGCAAACTCCCATCCTATAAGAAGCATGAACGCGATTTACAAGACGCTGGCGGACATAGGCAAACCTGCCATTGGTAGAAGAATACCCAGATCGGTATTGCACCGTGGACTCGTCCACTTTCAGTCTGTTCGACACAAAAGAGCGAGCCTCATCCTCGGGTGCCCTCTTAGTCAAAGAAGTAGGCTGAGGCAAGCCTTCACCAAATGTCTAAAAACTCGACAGTCAATACTGGGGACAGTCAATTAAAGGACTGAGCTCTCGAACTTACCTCGTACACCGAGGGAGGGTTGTAAATCTCAATCTCCAAACCACGGGTGCCAACTGATCTGACGTGGTGCGTCGAGTGCGTATGAACTGCCTCCGCATTAGGGGTGGCAGAGGTCACCGAGACGTACGCAAGAACGAGGAGGATGGATGGGAGAAGTGTCCGAATTAGCGCCATTGGGTCCTTACGAGTAAAGACAAATTGTGGGGGGAGTTGTCAGGCGTGAGTGACGGTGATTGGCTTTAATATTCCTTCAAGGTGGTGACGCTTCGTCGTTATCGCTCAGGTGGTCCATGCCATACCGCCGGGATATCGCGTTTTTGCTTCTCCGGAGTGAGATTTGTAAAGGCTGAGAGCAGCTGAGAGCGAGCACATTGTTGGCCCCATGCTGCAAGGACTGTGAAAGATGAGAGCACACGACCATGAGAAAGAGATGCGCACCTATTACGGAACGACGACCAGGAGGTTTTCAGGCCAAGAGCCAACGGGAGCTCATTGAAGGATGTACCTGATAGAAGCTTGATATCCTCGTGCAATGATCGGCTCGCGCTAGGCATTGGCTTCAGTAAACCTGGCAGTGTAGGGTCACTGTGTATTTGAGGGGTACCTGGGGTGCACCAACTGAAAGAATACTTTGCAATTTACTTCGACACCTCGCGAAGAGCATGAATTCGAGGATTCAAGACGAAGAGATAGTCAAGCCGGCACTTTTTGTACAGTGCGCTTCGTACCATGGTGATCGAGCAGCACCACACGACAAAGCGGCAGCATTAAAGTCTGGTTTCTGTCACTTGGACTAGTCCCTGCAAAGCTTGGTCAGGGAGAGGGAGAGGCTACATGTCATTATTGACCCACTGGCATACACGCCTGTCAATGGCCCCTTCTCGTCATGTCCAAGCATCTTCCCCTCATTCAAATTCCACCCTATAGCGCGACTCGAACGCCAAAGTCGGGGCGTGAGCTGCAGAAGCTTGTGATCGCGCGTCGTCCAGTGGTTTGAAAGATGGTGGTGGTACTAGTAGGGTCTCGAGCAAATTCAATGGTACTGATGGCAGCGTGTGGCTGTGCTGAGAGGTCCCTATCCATAAAAATCGTCTCCAAGCGTACATAGAAAGAATCCTAGCAATACATAGGTTAGGTTGTCCGAGATCAACAAATATATGGTAAACTGCTGGCTGAATGTTCAACTTCAAGCTAGTTATTACCAACGATAGTCCACGTCCCCGCACCGTTTCCTATCCCTGGAATCCTCGTGCAGTGATAGCCATTGTAGCCAACCATGAGCGTCACGGAGTGGAGTTTCGGGTACCGTGCACCAAGGGCAGCCACAATCACCCTGGCCGACATTTGGTAGATGGGGCGAATTAACCCAAAGGCAGGTAGATAAGGGTCGTCAGCGTCATGGCGACTCGGAAATGCCCCTGGCCTAAGCCACAATGTCTGAATGCCCGGTGGGAGTGGATACCACCCTCGAGCGATGTAAATAAGGGCTTCCTTTAATGTCACGTAGGTTGTAAGAGGCTGTCAGCTTGGTTGAGAGCGATTCGACGTACCTGATAGTCTTCAGGATGACGAGAGGGCGTGCCGGTGCTGTCCAGAACGACATCGGTACAGACTGTTGCAAGGGCCACTGCAACGTCAAAGTCTGCCGGGGGAATAGGAGATGAGATGCTGGCCGGGGGATCACTGACTCTTCTCGTGGTATAGTCTGTACATTTTCCATCGTCGAACCCATCAGCATGTTCACTTTCCACACCATTCCTGATATTTTCCACCATCCCTTCAACTTCCTTCTCCTCGAACGGTCCCTCAACGCCCACTCTCCGTACTCTGCGTGACCAGTTGCAGCGGCCTCTCATGGGAATAGGGAACCAGTCGTCGTCCGGGTTAGCGACCAGCCCGCGGACTGGGAGCCTCAATTCAACCAGACTCGGGAATTCCTCCGCCACAAACCGACTGAGAAGCCAAATGGGGGCCCTCATCTGGCTCGGCAAGTGAAGAGTGGTTATAGCTGCACTGGACAAGCATAGTGGTCCCAAATACTCTTTCAGATCTGCCGGAGTCCGCTCGTCAACGTTGGACCGGATGTCAACGACAGACCTCCCCGGTACGACATATCTAGCGAAGAACAGAGGACCTGAATAGTATCGCAAATCTGGTGTCACAAACATTCTCATACCACGTTTTCCTTCTGGCCACTGGATGAAAGAGTCGCCGAAATCCAGCCGACGTAGTGCTGGAACGTAGCCCAGCAAGGTTTCTGCATCCTCGAAGCTAGTTGTAGTTTTTGTTCGAGTGACCGTGAGGCGGTGTAGCTTCATGAACACGGCCTCGGCTTTGGGTCTTGCACGCAAGCCTGCTAAGATAGCGGGAGGCTTCATGTTTTCGATTCGCAGTTCTTCAAGGTGTTGAGAGGAGGTGATGCAGAAAGCTGCAGGAGCTTCCTCCTGGGATATACCTTCAAGGTCGAGTGAGCGGATTGACGGGATAGGAAAGGTAGGGGAAGGAAACGAGCACGCTCCAAGCTTCAGCTCGTCAATGGTAGGGTGCGAGGCTATGACGGTCAATAGCCCATGGGCGATAGGAATGGAGTTTAACTCAAGCCGATGGAGGCAAGTGAAAGATGGTAGGGTTCGCAGTAGGGTGGAGTTAAATTGTGAAAAGATATCGTGGGCGGCCTTCGAGAGCCAGTTTTTTTTGAACACGAGATGTGTGGTGAGAGTTTGGGCACCTGCCCTCGGCATGACGCCGATCCAGATGGTCTGAGGGAAAGTCGACAATGAAGGATCGTCGCCGACCAGACGCAAGCGCCTCTCCGCCCGAATGAGACCCGCCACATCCCGCTTCCACTGCTCGACGTCGTATTTTACTTCCTGCGCCCTTTCAAAGGAATACTCATCCGGTCCTCTGGCTCCCCTGAGAGTTAGATTCCTGTAAAGCAGAGGCCGACAGATGGTCCTAAAGATCGGTGCCACAAAGCAGAGCGTCTTCAAGTCTTCTGTCGAGAAGCCCTGACCCCCTTGCAGGATACTGCCCCACAATTCGACCGGGATCTGCTGGAAGATACTTGGAGATGTTGCCTCGGAGTCGGTCATTGATATGCAGGAAGGCTAGATCGCACCTATTGTCAGACTCCTCGTCGCTTGACTGACAGACAGATTGCCAGGCTCACCTTTCGCTAATCGGGTTTGAGGAATTGAGGAAGAGATTAGGCCGTGCGCGAGTCTTTTGTAGCGAGAAAGGTGTGTCACTGCTGTGGAGAGGTGTATATCTGACATCAAACATTGTGAAATGCCATGATGAGCTTGCTCGCCGCACACAGACAACTGCTGGGGCCACATGCTCGTCGACCGGCGTCGCCGACGTGCAAAAGGGACCCACACGCTGCCTGCCAAGCACATCAACGGTCCGCAACCGGGCCGATGGTGGAATGGCTGCGTTATCGAGCAGTGCTTCGACCAAGCGGTCTGGCAACTCAATGAGACCCAAAAAACTGAGCTAGGCTCGTGGATCAGCTCATGGTCGGAATAACCTTCCCATTCACTGGCAATGTGACGAGGCTAGGCTTGAACGCTAACCTACGCTCTGCGGCCGACACATGTTAAGGAGCTCTAGGCCTGGGCTCAAACAACCCCAATGATGAAGTGCGACTTGTAGCAAGGATACATCCATCGAGGACCTTCAAGTTGCGATAAATTTCCGAGGGGGATTGGCATTGCTGTTGGGAACCAGCGTCAACGCTGGCATTGAGTAGCGCAAAAGCAGCCACAGATACAAGCGGTCAGTCAAAAGAATCCACTGGAGAAGTAGCTCAAGAAGGCTCTTCAGGTCAAAGCTTCGAAGTAAGGTTCGCGATGGAATCGATGGAGCTTGAAGCAGCATGTACTTTTAGTCTCGTTTTGCTTATATGAAAGGCAGAATGAGGTGGAAAATTCCCTCAAGTATCTAGTTCGACATATGAAGCTTAAATCACGCGGTGCATTGTGCTTCATTAACTTACGGGGTGCTGAAAGGCTACCATGGGCTCGGGTACACCTACATAAAGGGACAAGCTCTTGCTGCGGAGCACGACATAGAGGTAAAATAGAGGTAGTTCAGGTTCTATACAACCGTTCCTATTGCCCTGCGAAATTAGGTCCGCAGCCTTTCGGTCACAAGATGTATTCAAAGTTGGTGTTTACCGAGAGAAGCCCAGAAGCAAAGGATAAACGGGTAGAGACCGTGCCCTCGACACCCATGTTTGTCTACACGCACGTAAAGCACTAGATTTGCAAAAAAAAAACGACTAGAGAGAAGCTCGTCCGGGATATCTTCGACGGTGCAGGGTCAACCAGACAAGTATGAGTTTGGTGAAAGACCGTCAGCACGCTTTAGACCGACGTTGGTTCATCATTTGACAAAAGAGATACAAGTACATGATCGTAAAGGACACCACTCAGCCGTCGTGACTCCGATTTCTTGACGTCAATGATACGAGCAGAACTAGGTTGTCTTCCGGTTCTCCAATTCCGTAGCGTACTTCTCCAGACCATTCTCGAGGGGCTGGCACGTAGCCTGGGCCAGTCGGACTTGCGCCTTGAATCCCTACGATCCTAGGCATCAGTACTTGTTTCTATTTCAACTTCAACTAGGATATTTACCATGTTTGTGACGGCACCCAATCCTCCTTTGAGAATATTCTGGAACTCAATAGACTGGCTACGAACCTATGCCCACCAAAACGTTGAGAAACCGCAGGATCATGGTGGAATGGGCCCAAAAACGTACGGAAGACCAAATTTCAGCGAATAGCACGAGCTTCTCGCAGATCAAAGAGATATCTGGCTGCATGCCATCGTAATCGCTCTTGAGGTTGGCCAAGGCTTGCTGCTTATCGTTGACGTCCTTGAGAGCTTTTTGCTTTTCGAGCAGCTGATCAGCTTTATCTGGTAGGAACGTCAGAAAGGAATTGTACGTCAGTCCCGGAACCCACCGTTTCGCTGGGTCTTGTAAGCGGCCAGGACGGACCCTGCCACTACGACGCCGATGAGCTGCAACCAAAGTCCGTTTAGTGTAGTTTGTAGAAATGGGTCTCACATACGCAGAGGCAGATCCCACAGGCCGCCAGTGCTTTGGTGGTGGTCTCGATCTAAGATTATTTGGACGGCAGTAAGTTGTTGGACCTCGCTTGTAATCGCAGGAAGTTACCTTCCCATCGAGCCTAGAAATATAGTGCTTGTGAGATAAAGAGTAAAGATGACGACAATGAAAGACCTACTCTTCAATTTCTCCTTGAAGAGTGTCAATGTCGAGCTTCAGTTGCTTCGCCTCGTTCTCAAGCTGAGTGCCCTGGTCCGTTATCCATTGATACAATCTGCCAATGAAGTCCACAATGTCGCGTTTCAGGGTCAGAAATCCATTCGACATCGCAATAGAATCATCATGTGGCTCGTCCTTCGAACCAAAGTATGAAAAATAGACATCAAAATCGACAAAAATGAATCCCTCACAATGAACACTTGGAGCTCCTTAATGACGTCTAAACGATCCTGCTCGGTCACAATCGCTTGGACCATATCGAGATAAACCTTGTCAAAGCCTTTCCCGTGATTTATCCTTAACGCCGTCACAAGATCAAAAGGTAGAACGGAACTCACGCTTCAGGATCGCAACATGCTCTGACGCGACGTCTCGAGACTTGCTAAGTAAGGCGACCCAGCGCTGGAGGACACCACAGTCAGGGAGCTTCCGAGGGTACGGTATGAAATTGGTACTACCGTGTCAAAGCCAACCCATTCGTCCTTGTAGGAGGAAAAGCCGGGGAATTGTTTACCGTATGTTTCGACCATTTGTTCGAACTTTCGTGTCACAGTGTCGAAGGAAGCGTCAACTTGGTTGGCCCACGTCCCAACCTGCTTCACGTTATCTTCAAACTGCTGGACCGCTTGGTCGTCGCTGAGCTGTTCGAGAGCAGCATTGGCAAAATCGAGCTTGTCCTGGTCAGAGGGATCAGTGGCCATGTTGAGTAGATGAGTAGTCTGAGTGGCAGGGAGCGCAGAGAGGCGCTAGAAGTTCAGAATGGGGTTTTATACAAACCAAATCGTCGAGCGGGTGCAGCTGACTTGATCGATTCAGCACAAGGTTGCTCTCATGACCGACTTGAGGTTGAGGCTGGCAGCGTAAACAAAAGCAACACAGGGGTGATAGAGACGAGGGAGTCCCAAATCTCAAGATGGGCACAAGGGCTGGGTAAGGTTTGTCTATATCTTGGGTTAAGCAGATTAACTTTGTGACATGGTGTTTCAAGTTGAAGCGCGAGGACGAGCATCGCAGGAATAGCTGTTGCCGGATTATAGCCCCTCAGCCTCAAGGCTAGAGGTACAAACGGGTTGTAGAGAAACGCATCGGGAACGGTGCGAGGTCCTAGGAGGTTGTTAAAATTTCATTTCCCGTGAAATGTGGCCAGATAAGTCGAAAGTTTCCAACAAACGATATGTCCTCGTTTTGGGAGGTGCTACCCGGTCAATTCAGAGTTGAAGGATAAAGAGGGATCTGAGCGGGACCGTCAACAGTCATAGCAAATTGGGGTTGGCACGAACCGAGACAAGCACTATGTATATTTGTCACAAACTTTCGATCCAAATAATGACCGCGCTAACCGAACCAAGTCACGTCTTTCAAAGCCTATGTATTGTATGTATCGACTGAAATTATAGAAGCACAAGATCTAGTTTGTCGTACGATTCTCTAATTCGGTAGCGTATTTCTCTAAGCCGTCTGCAAGAGGATCACACGTAGCCTTGGCCAGGTTGACTTGTGCCTTGAACCCCTGTGATAGATATTAGCAGCTTTCGTGACAGAAACAGAACTCGACTCACCATGTTCGTAACAGCATTCATGCCTCCCTTAAGAATGCTCTGGAACTCGACGGTTTGACTGCGTACCTATGGAATGTAAGAGAGGAATAAGATCAAACAAAGTTACAAGTGAAACAAGACAGCGTACAGAAGCCCAAATCTCAGAAAATAACACAAGCCTCGCGCAGATCAAGGTGATGTCCGGCTTCACGCCATCAAAATCGCTCTGGAGGTTGGCCAAGGCTGTTTGCCGACGGTTAACGTCTGTGAGCGAAGTCTTCTTGGCTTGCAGCTGGCTATCCTTCTCTGATAGCATCGACGGAAATCAGTCTGGAAAATGGCAAGCAACAGTCTCTAAGCTCACCATCACGCTGGGCCTTGAACGAAGCGAGAACAGACCCAGCAACGATGACGCCAATGAGCTTTAAAACCAAGTACAATATTCTTTCAGTGGTGTAAACGGGGCGACCAAGTATCGCACATACATTGAGGCAGGCGCCGCAGATCGCCAGTGCTTTGGTGGCGTCTTCAATCTAATCTCACAGGTGTCAGTAAGCCCCAAGACAAGAAATGAACACGTTAGAATACCTTGCCATCAAGCCTAGTCAACGATGGCGTCTATTAGTCATGGGGGGAAATGACGATAAGTGCAAAAAGAAGCGTACACTGAGATGTCCTGCGTAAGACCATCGATGTCGAGTTTGAGTTGCTTTGCCTCGTCGGCGAGCGTGGCGCCCGTATTCTGGATCCATTCGTCCAGTCGTACGACAAAGTCAGCAACGTCGCGCTTGAGGTTCAGGAAGCCACTGGACATGTCGATGGACGCATCGTGGTCTTCCGCCTTAGCATAAAAGCGTAAGAGCTATGGGCGAAACAGAAATGATTTATCATACAGCGAATTTCTGAAGTTCGGTGATGACCTCTTGCCGATCATTGTCGTTGCCGATCATCTGGATCATGGTGAGGAAGACGCTGTCAAAACCTGTGCATCTGTTCAGCATTATGAGAGATGAATGGGAAGCGGCGCTCACGCCTCAGGACTGCGGCATGCTGAGACGCGACATCTCGAGAGGTGGTAAGTAAAGTGACCCAGCGCTGAAAACAAGTCCATTTAGACCGTCTGGGGCTTCTGAAGAAATAATGAAAGTTTTTTTACTGAATTATAGCTAACCCATTCGCTGTTGAATTTGACGAAATCGGGAAAGTCTTTGCCGTAGGTTTCTACCATTGTAGCGAACTTCCGGGTGACATTGCCGAAGGCAGCGTCCACTTCGTTGGCCCAGGTCCCGACCTGCTTCACGTTATCTTGGAATTTCTGAACCATGGTGGGGTCGTTGAGCTGCTCGAGCGCCGCGTTCGCAAATTGAGTCTTCTCATCGTCAGTCGGGTTGGTGGACATTTTCAAAGGATGTGATGGTCTGAATGTCGAAGAAGTCGCAAGCAGAAAGCGAGTCGAGGGTCAAGGTCAATTTTGTGGGCCTATGGAAAAGCAGTACTGACCTGGAAGATAACTATTTATGAAAGCTTTGTTTTTATGATCCTACATCGTTGAACGGCTTCGAACAAACGTTGTGGTTGAATATATTCGTTGAAGGATTACTCCCTTGACCCACAGCTGAGTCTCATGGCGAAGGTTGAGGTTAGATAACTGTCGGAAGGTTGCTCTTAAGACCGACGACTGAGTCTCATGGCGAAGGTTGAGGTTAGATAGCTGTTGGAAGGTTGCTCTTATGACCCATTTGAAGAGTTAAAGATGGCTTCTGATGGGGTTCGAAGTTTGAAAGTTTGAAGTCCGTTGGAAAGTTGCTCTCGTGGCCCGATCGCGAAGGTCTTATGACGGCTTCCAATTCGGACGTCTGTCGGAAGGTTTGTATACAACGAGTGGCCAAGATGAGAGGATAGCAGGACTCTGATAGTGGAAGCCCATCGTCAGTTGGAAGTGAGTCCTGTAACGTTTAAGGAATCAATAAAGCCGAAATGAAAGGTCATGTGGTGGGACTGGGCTACCAGGCTTAGAGCATAGAAAATCCCGGAATGTGAATAGCGATTAGGCCATCGAGATGCACCGTCCATAGAGTCTGCAAGAGAGATTGACTTTTGTGATAAAAAATCGTTTACTCTGTCTGGTTTCATGTGTTAGAAAGCGTTTTCATCGCCAACCAAGCCGTTCGAGTCGGTTTGTATCTCGCGGGTAGAGGACCATATAAGAGCTTGGACTCCATTATCTCCTTTTCAACATCCTGTTCTACCTTCGAAGATACAGATATGGCCTACACTTCCCCCTGGCTCAACCCTGGTCCGTACAGCAGCACTGTAGATCGCCTCTCTGCCGAGGCCATCGCGATCGACGAAGGCGTGTATCAAACCGTTCTGAATGCCCAGAACTTTTCCGAAAAATACTCGGGTGATTTTTCGATTGTCACCCAACTGAAGGATGAAACCTCTCAGTTCAATAGCGTATGGAGTATTCCCATCATGATCATCGCCAATAAACCTGATTCATTCTCGATTGACAGAAATGGAGTCAGGAATTGCAGACATCGCGCGATGCTGCGTCTGCTTTGTCTGGTTGGCTCCGGAGTAAGATTCACGGGCTATCTTTGACTTGGATGACAGTTTTACTGACAAGTGTTTCAGGCTTTAGTGGAGTTTATCTAGCCATGATCAACGATGTTGTGACCGAGAACGACGCACACGACCTTGTCACAGAGTACAATGCATTTTTAAAGGTCGCGTCTTCCTTCAAGAACATTTATTGAAGCTTACTGACGAATCTTCTGGCCTGTCACCAAACAGGCCCCGTATCCATCTGCGAAATACCCGTTGGACGATACTCCTGGCCCCAAGAAAGCGTTCAATGAGATCGAGGGACTGGTGAGCTCATCCCGAGACCTATCTGACGAGGCGCTCAGCTGACGGTCAGCGCCTTCGTAGGCTGTAACCGAGGCTAACCACGTTATCACCAGCGTGCAAGGTAATGATTGGCAAAACGGCCTGAAGGTGAGATTGACATGTGTGTGTCCAAAGAAATACCCGTCTAACGCCGTTTGACCTTGTCAGGATCTCAAGAAAGATCTTCCTGCCGCCATGCAGGGTGTCACGCAGGTTAGGAATGCCCTGAACTCCTACGCTACCAAGCTCGAGTGAGTGAGTATTTCTCCGCGCGTGCGATGGCGCGTCATTGCTGTAATAATACTTCTGGGAATGTACTACTTCTGTGATTCCGCAATTCTTCCTGATTGAAAGATTTCGAATCGAGCTGCAAGTCGAGACTGAAAAGAGAGAGTGGGCACCGAACACCAAAATAAACCCTCGGAAGCACGCGGTCGGAGGATCCTCAGTATGTATCCCTAGTCGGGATGAGAAATTCAAGACACGAGCTTTCCACAAGAGTTTCGGCTCCGAGAGATCCCGAGCGCAGATAGTAGCTTGGCAATCCCTAGAAGGGAGCCTCCACCGAAGATACGATTGGCCTCGGAAGTGTCCAGGAACTGAGATGAATGATCTGTTGACATCCGAAGGCGGGAGACCAGAGGACGGTGAGCATGCGTGGGTCGAGTCCCCGCTAGTTCAAGGATCTCGCTGTTGGCCGGATGGTTGGCTTGGTTGCAGTGTTGGGGAGGTTTTAGTCTCCCGTAGTCAGACTATACGAGTTCGTGTACTCACATGTATATTCGGGGAGGATGCCAAAATTTTGTATCATTGCAGTGGCCTGTGTCTGTGCCGTGTACCCTGTGGTGACCCTCCTTGCAATTGGGAGACTTCATGATCAAGGCTTTCGATTCACGTCGTGTTTCTTTTCCGTGGAACGAACTTGACTTGAAGACCCCTGAGCCTGAGTGAGTAGGAATACAGGCTTGTAGAGAAGTCGGAAGCGGTGTCATGGTTTTGAGGCGTCCCCCAATGACGTACAAGATCTAGAGCGCTACTGGCCATCAATGGCGTCCTTTCTGTAGCCCGGGAACGCTTCTGGCGCTCTCCTCACCCTCCAACGGCCCATAGTGTCTTGTTATTCCTGAACGCAAACCCCCTCCGCTGAGTGGAAGTTCTGTCCTTCAAGCTTTTGGCTTTTCCCTTGCATTCGTGAGAATTCAGGTCTATAATTGGCCGTGCCTCTTTTTGGAAGTGAACTTAAACCCGGTTGCTCATCGATTGCACCTTGCTCTCTTCCCCCTGATTCTTCATCGTAGGTGTAATCCGAAGCTCCTCGTGTGGGCCACTTGAAGGGACTTACCACTCCAACCTCAGTCATCTGACCAATCTACATCAAGGCAAAGAACCAATCCCACGATGCAGTCCTCTACCGTCCTTGTCAACTCAGCCCACGCTAGCTGTCCCAAGTGCGGCGCTGCTACCACTGATAGCAGCAAGACCTGTGGATCTTGCGGTGCCGTGAGTCATGCCATCTAGTTATTGTGGTACTGTTACTGACGTCGGTCTTGTGTAGAGCTGCCCTACTTAGTAGCCCGACTCTGATCGTTGGTCGGCACAGTGGGCGAGGCAGCATGGAAGTGTATGCACTAGGGTTGATGACATTAAACGACATGAGACGAACTGTACTGTATTTACGCGATGAGCTTTGAGAATGCGATGTGAGTGGTGAAATGAAAGGAATAGATAGATAAAGCCCGTCACAAAGAATGTTCTCCAGCTTCAAGCCAAGCATCTCTCAATTCAAATCACAATCAAAATCAAAAGTGACGGCGATCAGCATCCTGGAATGTCAATGTTGCTCTTTCCAATGAGCACAGGTTGAACGTTGAAGAGTCAGAGACGTCAGGCGACCGTACTAAGAATCTGCCCGCCCACCGACGCCCGACGTTTGGCGTTTGGCGCATGCCAGTGCGTGGGTATCGGGAATTGAGAGCCGGCGATGTGACGCAACTTGAGATTCCGACACGTATAGGAGTCGACCGCCATCATCACGATCCCCAATGAAGGCTGTTCGTTCATAAAAGCCTACGACAAGGGCCCCTGCTCCTTCTCTGTGTTTACAGCCTCGAACTCGACCCCAGCCAAACAGATATCCCTAGTTCCATAAGGTATTATGCTCAGTGTTGGTGGTGCAGGAACAAAGGCTGAATTGCAGGAGCAGAAATCATCAACCATGCTTGGCGACTTCGAACGATGTCCAGTAGAAGTTTGGCACCAGATATTCGACTTGGCCTGTAGAGACGGCGGGCGAACAGCACATTCTCTTTCCTTGACATCAAAGCGGGCGTACCGACTATCCAGACACCATAGATTCTTCTCTATAGCCCTGAAAGGTAGTGAACAGCTCATTCTGTGCCTACAGGCCCTCAAGGATTCCCACATCTCGCTACGAACGACTCGGTACCTCTATGTCAGCATTCCCAAACCCAGGATAGGGCTGGAGTCTGGACAGGATCTATATACCCTTCTCTCACTGGTGTCTGGCACTCTGGAGGTGCTGACTTTATGCTATTCGGCCCCTTTCACGCGAACATTGGAAGACCAATTTCCACCTTTGCCGAAGCTCTCTTACCTATCATTGTATCATCGGAATTACTCCTTTATAGGCTCTGCTTATAAGCAGAGAGCTGAGCCCGCGAAGATATCGGCCCAGCCCAAGTTTCCGTCGTTGCGGGACCTCAGACTGCACGGGGAGCTCCATTTTGTGCCGACCTCGTATTGGTCCAGTTTTGATGCCTCAGCGCCCATGCTTCTGGGGGGCTGGATGCCAGATATAGGGTGAGTGCTTCTGCGGCAGATTTCACGTAGAACGCTCTAACCTAATATTACCCACCACAGACGCAATGAAGGTAGAAACTCGAGAATCCGACTGCTCAGTTTGGAGCCAGATTCGATGCACGACTGGATGAGCAGGGTGACCCATAGTATCAAGCAACCCATTGATGACCCCCATGCCTGTGGCAAATTATTGATGTACTCGTAATGACTGGTCTTCGAATCTTGGACGTTTTATAGAAAGTATGTATTTATTCAGTCGTTCACGCTTCCGCAAACCTGTCTAGGGTCGATTGCCGGCCCTACACAGCTAACCCGCCTTAGGCCCACCTCTTACGCAGTGATCGTGTATGTTTATTTGACTATGAAAGCTATGATGCTTAAGGATCCCATTCAGGTTCTATTCGTCAAATGAGTCACCTCCAATCGGCGCTCACAATGAGGACTCGACGTATACAGCTTCCGAACAGGCCGAAAATATGGCGATCCCTGACGCCCATCCCTCATGGGTTTGAAACACGAACCCATCGGACGAGTCGTTCACAAATTAACCTGGTACTATTTTACGAGTACTCCTCATACTGGAATAGTACAAGTGTAAGTTCTCTGAATCCTCTTTCACTAAAATTAAGATACTGAACACCGAACGATGCACATTGTATAGACTCTCCGACATCCCAGCCCGGCGGGATCCGCGATCTGTACTGCCAGGATCGGACAGCGCCCATCCTTCAGGTTGATCCAAGGCTGAGCCACAAGCGCGGCTCCCACGAGAGGGCCTTCGCCAACGATGGGCGCTGCATGGCCAATTTAAACCAGCAGTGGTGCTGCTAAAAATCGATGCTCGAGTAGCCTGGCGGCGTTCACTTCAATCCATGGGCTCCTTAGCGAAGACTCTCTTTAGCTGAGGCAATTTTTTCGTGATATATACCCAATCATTTGGGGTACTTTGTTGCTCGATTTCGATTGGCGCATCCAGTGGTAGCAAAGGCTTAAGCGAGACGAGATCACTGATAGGAATAGGTTTTGCACAGACCCTCATGTCATTGCTCAGCGCTCATTACTCCACCCCTTTCAGCATGAAACTATTAAATGCCCGAGCGGACAGCGCTACCGCCACAACCGTCCCATTCATTTACCCTTCACCTTTTCGAGTGGGCACGCCTCTTGATTGACGTGCCCGATGGACTCGCACATTTACCCTCCGCAGCCTCATGACCCTGTGTCAATAACCTTTCCGGAGCCTTCGTCCCAGACGACATATATGCCTCAAGGCCAACAAGAGCCAGCTGGGTATTTTACAGACCACGGGTATTCCAAAGTCGCCCAGATGGAATACGACGATCCTTACGGGTCAAAACGACCTATTTCGACGATGATGGGCTCAGAGAAAGAATCGATGCTGAACGCTCCGACTGCATACCCGAAAGTGAAGAAGATGACAGGAAAGAGGTGAGTCTCAAGCCCAGCTCTGTCTTTAAATTCGACTAACTTGCTCCTCCAGACCATCGAAATGGTCATCAATACGATTTTCCATGCCAATCTTCGTCATCGCGGTTCATCTCGCTCTCCTCATCTTTCTATACGCGTTTTTCGTTATCACATCCCGAAACCCCGTAGCCCTTCCTGAAAGAGCGGCTCTCTACGCCAAAGAGCACCAGCAGGTTGTCATCCTTGTCGTTTCTATTATTGGAACAGCTATCGGGCTTCTGTCGACCTCGTAAGCCCGTCTTTTGGTCGTGTGGCATGCCGCACCCCGACTAAAGCACCGTGCAGGTTCATGGCCAGCGCAATTTACTACTCTCTGAACCGCTTTTTGACTGGTCCTAAACCCGTGCCTCTGTGGAACATCAACGCTGCTTTGACGCTCTCGAACGAGTCTTTTATCCTAAGCTGGAATCGATGGGCGTGGTCGCTTGCATCGGTTTTCCTTTATGTTTGCATCACGTTGCAGACAGCGAGGTACGGTCGGTATATGTTCAAGAAGTACGCCAAGCTAACACAAGGGCAGTTGGACGACGCTACTCACACCCAAAGACGTCCCTGTAAAAGCTGGTCTGAGTGGCTTTGAACTCGACTTGACCAGTGAAGAATTCAAAAGGTTGATGCTGGCGAATCAACAGGTTGTCACACCAGGTTTGCTTCACTTGACCTCCCAGATGCTTCAAACCTTTGATCGACGAATGTTTTCTTCTCAGAATTGTTTGCAAACTCTCTCTCTTTGACCGCCCAGGCGGGGTCCACGGCTGCGAGCACCCAATTCTCCCTGCCTAGTATCCTCAATTTCAACCAATTGTCATACATCAACTCCACCGGTAGGATCAATTATACTAGCCCATTACCTTCAGGCTTTTAATCAGGTTTCTATAGGCGGCACACTTCCCGCAACCTGGACCCCATGGATTAGCACTACAACATCTTCCGCAGGCGAATCGATACCACCATCCATCAGAATCACCGATCTCAACTCGAATGTCAATTCCCGAAGAAGAGGTCTCTTCCCCGTTTCCTTCAATCTGACACAGCAAGGGTTTACTTCCCGGGTCGAGTGCCGCTCGGTACCCCTGACAGGCACCACACGACCCAGCGCTTTTGTGAGCTCTTTCCGGCGTACCGACCTAGGAGCGGATTTCGATCCCGGAGCAGCATTGGACGTGGCTGCTGGAATTATCACAGTCGGCTGTACCGGCGACGGATACACAGCGTTGAAGTACGATGGGACTAGCAACGGAACGGCTGGTGGGATTGTCAGGAGCAATGCTGTTCTGACAAATGCTGCCGGAGATGCTGTCTTCGCCGCTGCTTGTGGTGTCGACGAAGGGAATGGTGGAGTTCATTGGGGTACGTTTCTCGTCTATGAACCGCTCAACATATCACTTATTATAAGGTGACTGACTGGTTTCAGATCTAATTATCGCGGGCGCTGGAAGATATTCCTTCATGAACAGTACCATCTGCTCAGTACGGCCTACGACCACCTTCGTCGACGTTCACTATCAGGATACCTCTGCTCTTTTCAACTCGTCGTTCCCATCTCTCATCAACGGCACAAGATCGTGGAGGGAAGCGCCTGCACCATGGCTCGGCTCCTTTGCCGTTGACCTTTTCATTAGAGGCGTAGTTGATCAAGGCCAGAGTACTCGAGGAAGCGCTGTCGGTGACATCGTCCGATCCTTCGCTGCTCCGGTGGACACGGCACAGGTAGATGCAACGCTTGTACCGAAGGTGCTAGAGGCCTATATTCGAGGTGTTTTGGAGTTCAGCCTTACAGTGAGTCCCATTCCACGAATCCTTCTTCTCAGGAAGCGTCGGAGCTGACCTCTACTTTCTAGCTTCTACGGTCAGCATATTCGTCATCGAATAGCAGACTCATACCAAATTCCGGTGGCCAGCTACCCGAAAATCTTCGAGTACCTCTCAATGGAACCTACGAGACTGCGACTGTTGGATGGTACCAGGATGTCGATCCTGGAGCAGCCGCTGCTACTCTAGTGGCTCCAACCATCATTAGCGTCACCTCAATCCTCATCGTCCTTGTTACAATGTTCTGCACCTCCCGTGCCACTTGGAAAGCTGCAATGGCAAGAATCCCCAAGTCGGAGATGGACGACCGAGCGAATGGATGGTTTGATCCAGGCGATTTATTGCACATAATCTCTGCATCGAGGGCAGGAGGACTCTCGGAGATTCCTTTCCCTGAATACGACGATGACTTGGAAGGGTGGTCGTCTGGCATCAGCCTCAGGTTCGCCCGGGTCGGGGAGGGCTCGGGCTTTGTCCAGGGCCATTGATGTAGAGGCTAGCCTAGCCACCAACGTTCTTGTACATGTAATATACTCCTAGTGACGAGCGAGCATTCAGACAATCGTCACAACCTAAATGAAGGCTCTGTACACATATCACAGCGTTAATCGTTTCCTCACTGCATACGAATTTTACGATGTCCATACAGTCCATGTGGTTTCATTTTATATCATTTCCGACAGACCATGAACATTGAAGACCCAGAAAACATTCAAAACCTCGAGATCCCTGACCGACAGAAGCTGTTCACCATTCCCATGTTTCATCGGCTGACTTGATGCGTCCGACAACGAGCGCAGGGTCTTTAGTCTGAGTGTAGACTCTCAAGCCCAGAGCGGCTTCGTCGCCCTTATCTTCGATGAGGTCGACCCATTCGACAGGAGAGACTTCGTCCTCATCAGAACCGGAGTCGCTGTCATTGTCGGGAACCGGAATCGTGATTTCTCCAACAGCAGCACCGTCCTCTGGTTTCTTCTCTTCTCCATCGGCGCCCTCTCCCTCCGAAGGCTTTGCGTCTCCCGATCCAGCCTCAGCGGCGGGTTTGCTGGCTTCCTCTGCAACGCTACTTCCGCTATCCTCGTCGTCGTCGTCGTCATCATCATCGGTTTCTTCATCAGAGTCGGATGCGTTCATATCTTCGAGATCTTGTTTGATGACTTCCTCTAGTGATTTGGGAATGTAGTCGGTCTCTCCGCTGAAGGGCAGATGTATTAGCTTCGCACAGAACAGTCAACCTATTAAATATACGTACACTCCATCCCAGTCTGAAGACGCCAGAGTTCAGAACCGCTCATATAATGATGGGAGAGAAAACTTACTTTGAGTGAGAGAGAGAGCCTTCACCTTGTTTGTCAGGATCCTGGAGATGACTCGAGAAGAAGGCTTGAATATTTTGGGATGAGATTTCAGTGAGCCAGGGACAAAAGATGCACTCACATTGACGATATCAGGGTAGGATCTGTACGGAATGTCCCAGTCCGAGTAGTCCGATGAGGGATCCACCTCACGGATCTGGTCGAGCTTGACATACACTATGTAGTCACCAACCTCGAGGTCCAATTCCAAGGAACCAGAACGAGAGAAAGGTCTGTCACAGTAGCCCGTGGCAATGGCACTGAGTTCTCCCACTTTGACGACGCTGAACTCGAAGGTGACCCTTACGTCTTTCTCGATACTCTCAAAAGACCGATTGTTCAGTTGTGAGAGAACGAAAATGACCTTGGTCTTGGCCTTGGATTTGGTCTCGCCAGGAATGTTGACATGGACTGTGAAGTCAAGAATGGGTGACGATGCCAGCTTACGAGAAAGTGGAGACTGCTTACAGGATAGCATGCCATAGGCTGGTGCGGCGGGAATGGGAGTGATAGGGACGTTCAACCAGCAGGATGCGACGGTCCAAGTATCGTTGAATAGACGGACCCTGTCGATATCAGTGAAATATCGCAAGAAATCCTTGTCTATGGTGGCAGCATTAGATATTGAAAGGCGATGGAAGAGGGAGAGTAGGCTCACATTCCATGACGAACTGCCCGTCGTTTCCGAAGGAATGTTTAAGCTCAGGAAGGACCTTGAGCCATTCTCCAGTCCATTCCTTCGAACCATCCGACCAAGGACCAGTCCATTCTGATTGCCCCCATGGATTTCGAAGGATGACAAAACGCTTGCCCTTCGCCTCCGCGGCCCTTAAGACTGCGTAAGCATGGCCACCGATCAGGCCTTGCACAGTGGGCTCGGCCCAGGGGGCGTCTTCGGGAGCGTCGGGTGAGTCGAGGGCGCATGCAAAGAGGCGGTCTTTGTTCACCCGCGACAATTCTTCTTTCCAGAACTTGTCGGTGTCCAGAATATCCTTGGGCCTGATTGAGCTATGAAGGTGAATTGAAGGATATGGCGCTTACCCGAGCGTTCAAATTAGAAGCGATCCCACTGCGAGAATATGTTATGTATATCAGTTACGGATGGGAGTGGAAGGTGGACAGTTACCAACCCAGTCAAGTCTTCAATGGCCTCTCGAGTTTGGCCTCCAGAACCGATATGCGCATAGCAGCCATAAAGCTTTGCGTACGCCTTTTCGATTATAGGGACCCAGGTTTCGTCACTGGTCCCTGCTTTCGCATAGATAAGGACCTTGCCACCTTTCCTCGCAAATTCCTCGAAACGCTCTTTATCCTCATGGTAGACCGCCTTCTGAGCCTGATCCAAAGACTCGTACTTGGGTATGTTGGTGTAGAGCATGCTGCACGGTGAGTAGCTTGTGAGACAGTCTGTTCATTAGTTCCATCATACCAGAGGAACGTACTCATCGACAATGACGCTGACCCATCCTCTATCTTGATAAAAAATAAATCCATAGACACCAATCACCTCATCTCGCTGGGGAGTGACGGGTCAGCTAATCGACCTCAAACCAGGCTATAATAGTACGTACCGCGACACATATCTTCTCAATCAGCCCGGGTAAGCTGGAGACGGTAGCCAAGGCGGACAAAAAGTAGCAGTCACCCAGCCCTCCTTGTTGGATGGCTGTGGATTGAGCAGCTCCTCCAGCGGGGAAGAACTCAGGGTGATCAAAAATCTCTGTGACGCGCTGCACGTCCTTGCCAACGACATCGGTCTGCTGGGAGTACCCATGCAAACACCTCCATTGATCGTACTCTAGATCAAACTCTGGGTCCCTGGAGCGGTCAACGCGCATGTTATATTAGGTGTGGGGTATAAGGTTGAAAGAGACCCGTCACGTACCTAAACCTTCGGTTCCTAGATCGACACTCCCTGGCGATACGTTCGACAGTGGACTTAGTTGTCTCGATGGCTTGTGCTAGCTCTTTTGTAACGAAGAGCCCAACCTGAGGCTGTTTCTTCTCCTTCTTGGCCTTCTTCTTATCTTTACGATCCCCTCTTCGTAGCCGACTGCGACTTCGTGTGCGCTCTCGAGGCTCAGCAGTGAGGGATTCAGGAGGGTTTTCCCGGGGTTTGGGCCCTACTGGGCGACCTGAGCGCTCTGGTTTGTCTTCTTTCTTGCGAGAAGGTCTCTTCGCTCTCTTGGAGGGCATCGCTGTACGAAGAAGATGGCCTTGAAATCAGGAACAGACCTGGAAACGATCCCTGAGCCATTTATATTTGTGGTGAATCAATAATAGATGTCAGTGCCAGTGATCACCGAGTCTTTGACAGCGCGCGGTGATGATATCCAGGGCGGCTGCCTCGCTGCAGACCATGTGTTCATCCCTGTAGCAATTAGAAGATTCCAAGAAGATTCGGTTGAGTGTTTTCGAAGCCTCGAACAAAGATGTCTGTCACTGGCAATCATTGGGATTAGCAGGTGGCATCAGGTGCCACCTACAGGTCTCAAAGCCGTTAACACAGCTTGGGTTCAAGAGGCTTGGAGTTGACGTTGGAGGCTCAAGCAAGGATGAAGCTCTCAATTCGATGGAGCAGGGCGTGAGAATCATGTGGGCTTGGAGCGGCCCGAGAAAGCCTTAGACGCCCTCTAATGAACCTTCTTCCATCGAGCGCCCAAATCCGGGTCCAGGGCTCGGCAGGTCTTCACAGCCGTACACGTAACCAGTCTCCGCAGGACCACCACGATCCCGGGCAAGAACGTGGGCTGGGGAGGTACGGACGTGGTGCATAGAAGGCCACAGGGCTCTGGCGCAACTGTACGTTTATCGCGGGGATCTAAATCAGTAACATGAAGAGCTACTCTGGTAAATACTTCGTATGATATGGACCATTGGGTAAGTACCCCTTGTCGCCGCTCAATCAAGAGCCTTTCGAAGGCGATGAACGATTTTTGCGGGGTCTTTTGTTTGTGTATACACCCGCAAACCGAGAACAACGTTGTTTGCATCCTCTTTCAAAAGATCCCGCCATGGTGCAACACTGTCCTGGATGAGCGGAGGAAGGGGTAGAAGCAGGCCCGGTAAAGGTGAGTGATAGCCGCTCCCTGGTGAGGGTGGATGTAGGAGAGGAAGAAGAGACATCGGGGTTGAAGGGTGTTCGTCGGAGCTGGACGTGCTCTCGGAGTCTGAGTCGCTCTTCGTGTCGTCTGTGATGGAGGGATCACCTTTTAACTCAGGGGATGGGGACTTGAGTGCCCGAAAAAGAGCAAGGCCAAAGATGGCCAGCATACTCAGGCACGCCCCAAGGATTATCGCAAGCAGCCTCGAGCGAAATTTATCGGCCGCGTTTGGCCCCTCTTCCACGCTTTCAGCCTTCCCTTTCGCCTCGAGTGGGGGTAGGGAGTCGATGGATGCTTCAATCGCTTTATCTGTCATAGGAATCGGCGAAGAAGCTTCTTTTCCCCCTTTTGCATCCCTGATCGGACCCTTACTTTCAGTACTCGCATCTTTCTCTGAACGATCAGGGCTTGTAGCGGGAATCTCAAGGGGCTTCGGCGTCTCCTTCAGCTCCTCCGGGTCCTTTACGTCCTTGGTCTTGTCGGAAAAGTCCGCTTCTATCACCTCCTGGAGGGTTCTTGCAACCAACGAGTTCTTCAGTTGCCTGGATGTGAAATTGGTCAGAATCGATCCGGCAGCCTCCCGAGAGATCAACTCACTTGAAATCCCAATCTGCGATATTCAAGTAAGTCATTTGGTACTCATCAGAGTTATACCGTGGACATACTTGTTGCTAAAGTGCACGCCTCTATCTTGCTAGATAGGATTCTTGAGAGAATGCGGCTGTTTGTCTAACGGCCACACCGAAAATCAGGACGAATGTGGAAGCAAAAGAGGAACATGCGGACCAGACTGTCGAATGTCCCAGCCTGTACGGTGGATGATTGATCTAGTCGAATCTGGAGAAATGGTCAGCGGAGTCAGAGTTGCAAGAAATGGACGCACATAAATGAAATAGTCTCCTTCTTCAAGTTCCAGCTCAACGCTAATTGAACGACAGTGGAGAGGGAGAGTCTCCGCAGCCGTGGTGATGGGCACTTTGCTACCTTTTTTGACGATCGCCAGATCGACCATAGTGTGAATTGTCGTCTTGATGCTTCGGAATGCTCGAGTATTTAGCTTCGAGAGAACGAGAACGACTTTTGATCGAGCTGCAATTGTGACAACGACTACCAAACCTCCATGAGCTCCAGCGTGCAGGGGTCGTGAGGAGCGGCTTACAGGAAAGGTTTCCGTATGACCATGCCGCAGGTTGAGCTTCAGGCTGTACATTCAGCCATTGCGAGCTGACGATCCAACTATCGTCGAATAGGTATGTTTTCTCGATGGAGGTGAATGACTCCAGAAAGTCAGCGTCTTGGTAAACGGTTAGCTCGCTGGTCTTTCGCGTAGAGTTCCAGCACTTACACTCCATGATGAATTGACCATCATCGCCGAAGGTGTGCCCAATCTGAGGTAATACCCGAAGCCATTCCGGGGTCCACTCCTTTGAACCGTCCGACCAGGGCCCGGTCCACTCGCACTTCCCCCAGGGGTTGCGAACCACGACGAAGCGTTTTCCAAGGCACTCCACCGCTCGCAGAACAGCGTAAGCATGATTGCCATATAATCCCTGAACGGTCGGTGATCCACCGACCTCATCGGATATCGGATGGAGTTGCTAGTGAGTCGAATGAGCAGGCAAAGAGTCGGTCTTTGTTGGCCTGCAGCAGCTCTTCCTCCCAAAATCGATCAACATCCAAGATGTCTTTGGTGATAAACTCCGTAGCAACACCCCTACCCGGCACGGTCAGAGTCCCGAGCGATCGATGGCAAGCTAGCATACTTACCCGGTCAGGTCTTCAATCGCTTCTCGAGTCCAACCTCCTTCTAGATGAGCGTAATTACCGTAGAATTTAGCGTATGCCTTTTCAATGAGAGGTACCCAGGTCTCTTCCTCTGACCCCGACTTGGCAAATAGGAGCGACGCTCCAGCATTTCTTCGCGCAATGCTTTCGTACTTCTTCTTGTCCTCGTGGTAGACGGCCTTTGCCTCCCGATCAAGTTCTTCAAACTTGGGTATATTGGTGTACAACATGCTGGCATTGAAACAATGAATCATTGGCTAGATGATCCGGTATCGGTGACTCACTCATCAACAATGACGCTTGTCCAACCCTTGTCGCGATAGAAGATGAAGCCATAGATACCGACCTGCTCGTCTCTCTAGTCACCAGTTAATCTGCCATGATGCGCTCCAACAAAGAAAAAGAAGGAGCACTTACAGCGACACAGATCTTCTCAATTAAGCCGGGGATGCAGGAAACGGTTGCCAATGCCGATAGAAACCAGCAGTCACCCAGACCGCCCTGCTTGATGGCACCCGAGTTGGCCGCACCAGTGGCCGGGAAGAAATGAGGGTTATCGAAGAGTTCAGTGACCCGCCGCACATCTTTGCCAGTAGACACGGATTCCGTCAGCCCACTCAAGCATCTCGCCGAATCGAGTTGGACATCAAATTCGAGATCCCTGAACCGTCGAAGGGATTGGCGTGAGCGCTCAACTTGAACCAGGACCACCTTAGCATCGAGTGTGCACACACCTGAACTTCGTATTCCGAGCCCTACATTCCCCTGCAATCCGTTGAACTTGTTCCCTGCACGCCTCAATGGCGTGGCTAAGCTCCTTTGTCACGAACAATCCGATTTGCTTCTCGGGAAGTGCTACATTCTGGATGGTGGCATTTTTGCGGGCTTTAGCACGGGCACGGGTCTTCTTGCGGGTCATTTTAGCGATCCAGGAGAAGTGGGTGGTAGTGCCGGTTCAAGGTGGGTGCTTTGGAGCGTTGCCAACGTGAAACATGAAATAAAAGGCAAAGTAAAGTGCGCTGCATCACCGCCCGTCGATTAAGCGCCTGCTTGTATTGTAGCGAGGCAAACGTGAGGCTATGTCAGTCATAGAGGAGACAAGCGCTGTTCAAGGGCTTGGGAAGCCGTACGAAAATAGATTATGTGGCCCTGCGATCATGAAAATAAGCCAGTCCATCTGCCGCCCGAGCTTCCTGAACATACTACGGGAAGCCACACTTGCCAGTCGCTGTCACATCACTGCGGAAAAAGCAACGAATCCCCCTGTTGTTATTCGATCCTTTTGGAACAAGCGCCTACCTCTCTAGCTAGTCTTTTGAGGGTGAAATGAGTCGATGAACTTGATGAAGAGCCTGGGTCTCAACTTGTTTCGAGTGAACAGACGCGGAGCGTGGGATTTGCTTGACTCAGCTGGCAACTTCGTCTCATACAGGCTTGAGCCTCACGCAGCGTGTTTAATTATCTACATTCATTCCTCTACTTTGAGCAGGATGAAAGCGCGTCAAATAGGTTGCTTCAATCCCTGCTCAATCTCAACCAGAATTGTCTCCGCCTAAGCGATAGACAATCTTCGCAGGGTCTTTCGTTTGCGTATAAACCCGCAAACCAAGAACAACATCTTTCGAATCTTCCTTCAAAAGGTCTTTCCATGGCGGACCGGGGGGAGTTTGGGTAGCAGACGGTGAAGGGTTAGGTAGAGACGTGCTTGGCATGTCGGGATGAAGGAGCGGGCAGTAGTAAACGGTAGAAAGTGAGGGCTTCATTTCATCCACACTGGACACGCTTTCGGAGTCTGAGCTGCTGTTTGCGCTGACGTTTGAGTTGTCCTCTCGAAGTGGCGACTTGAGTGCCCAAATCAGCGCAAGAGTCACAATGGCCAGAAAATTCAAGCACCCGAGGAGAGTTGCTACGAGCAGTCTTGAATAGAAACGGTCAATCACTTTCAAATCCGCTTTCGTGCCTTCAGCCTTTGCGGTTACATCGTCGGTAGGTGCAGACGCCGCGGAGGTCTGGGTCGCCTTCTCTGCCGCGAATCCGAGCTCGCATGCATCCCCACCTTCCTTAGCATCCACTGGTGGTTTGGTATCGGCAGCTCTCTCTCCGGTTGATGCAGTGGACACTCCATCGGGGGTTGGTGTCTCCTTCTCCTTCTGCTCCTGCGACTCTGTAGTGTGTTTGGCAATGTTTACAAAGTCCGCTTCTATAACCTCCTGGAGGGTCCTTGCAACAAGTGAGTCCTTCAACGTCCTAAAGGAAAACAGTCAGAAATCGACCATCAGCCGGGCAAGATAAGATACTGGCTTTGAATCCCAATCTGCGATCCAGATAAATCAATTGGGGCACATTCAAATGGAAACATCCACCTACTTGCCGTGAGAGTATACGACTCAACCTTGCTGGATAGGATTCTTGAGAGGGATTGACTGTGTGTCTAACATCAAACAAAACTTAGACGACGAAGCTGAGTAGAGCCACAAGGACAAACCAATCCGGACTCTGTCTTAACGTTGCACCATTGGTCTAATCGGACCTAGAGCTATCTATTAACTTCAATCAAATATCGCCAGTGATTGAGGACGCACATATACAAAGTATTCCCCTTCATCAAGCTCCATTTCAACTTTAATTGAACGGCATTGAAAGGGAAGTGTTTCTTTGACCGTTTTGAGGGGTGTCTTGCTGCCTTTCTTCACAATTGCCAGGTCGACCTTGGTAACGATCGAGGTTGCGATGCTTTTGAATGCTCGAGAATTCACCTTTGAGAGCACAAGGATAGCTTTGGAACGAGTTGGCATCGTGACGATAACTACCCGTTATTGTTAGCTCTGATGGCTCAAAACGGAAGGGAGCAGACATACATGAGAGATTCCCGTACGAACAGGCCACAGGTTGCTCCTTGGGTTGAACGTTCACCCATTGTGAGCTGACAGTCCAGCGGTCGTCAAGCAGGTAGGTTCTCTCAATACAAGTGAACGACTGCAGAAAGTCTCTGTCTGAGAAATGGTTGGATGCTAGTGAAAGACCGAAATCAAGTGACCTACATTCCATAACGAACTGGCCATTATTACCGAACGTGTGCTCAAGCTGAGGTAGTATGCGAACCCATTCTCGGGTCCATTCGCTTGATCCATTCGACCATGGTCCTTTCCATCCACTTTTACCCCAAGGATTGCGGACCACCACAAATCGTTTTCCAAGGCTTTCCACGGCACGCAAGACGGCGTAAGTGTGATTACTGGATAGTCCATGAGCGGTGGTGGTGTGGGATGGCTCATCCGATGGTTTCATTAGGACGTCGACCAAGCAGGCACTGAACAACCTATCTTTGTTTACCTGCAGCAACTCCTCCTCCCAGAACCTCTCGACATCCAAAATATCCTTGGTGATGAATTCGGCACTGATGCCACTACTCAAGAGAATCAAAACTGGAGGAATTCAGAAAATGCAACTCAAAACATACCCAGTGAGGTTCTCAATCCCATCTCGCGACCATCCTCCTTCGAGATGAGCGTAGGTGCCATAGAATTTTGCGTATGCCTTTTCAATGAGCGGCACCCAGGTCTCTTGCTCAGAGCCTGGCTTTGCAAATAGAAGTGACGCCCCGTTCTTCCGCGCAATCCGATCATACTTGTCCTTGTCCTCATGATACACTGCCTGTGATCGTTCGTCAAGGTCTTCGTATTTTGGGATTTTTGTGTAGAGCATACTGATATATCAGGTGTATCATTGAGTCAGTCAGATTTTTTGGTTGAGGTCAGAAATTGCGACGTACTCATCAACAATAACACTTGACCATCCCTTGTCGCCATAGAAGATGAAGCCGTATACACCAACCTCTTCATCCCTCTGATGCCAAATGAATCAGTCCGAGTCATTGTTTTCTCGAGAAGGTCTATTGACTCACCGCGACACAGATCTTCTCAATGAGTCCAGGAATACATGAGACCGTTGCCAATGCTGCCAGAAACCAGCAGTCTCCTAGCTCTCCCTGCTTGATGGCGTTTGAGTTGGCCGCTCCGCCATCTGGGAAGAAATGAGGATTTTCAAAGAGCTCTGTAACTCGGTGAACATCTTCGCCGGCAGGCAAAGAAGATTCAGTCAGCCCGTGCGTGCATGTCACAAAGTCGAACTGGAGATCGAAATCCGGGTCCCTGGTCAGGAGTATACCAGGAGGAGGGTAGTACGCAAATATGAGAGTTGAGCCCACCTGCAAAGAACATCATAAATGGTGCACTCACCTGAACTTCACGTTCTGCGCTCTGCATTCCGCAGCGACCCGTTCAACTTCTTTTCTGCACGCCTCGATGACATGGCTGAGTTCCTTTGCACCGAACAACCCAAATTGATTCTCTGGTGCGCCTTGAGTGTCTGTTCCTGCAACAAGACCCTCGGTACTGGGCATTTTTGTGACCTCAGGAAGGGAAGGAAGGTGATGGTAGTGATAGTGGTAGTGTGCGCAGCAAATGAGCGTGGCGCCCGTCTGAAGTTCATTTAAAAGGTGGAGTGCGCGCTTACTATATCACTGCCCTTCCTCACTGCCCTTCGAATAAGCGCCAGATGACATTACCTGCGGTGATGTAGGACGCCAGAAAAGTGATATCAACAGAGTTGCCGAGCTACCAAATACGCACAGCGATGCCAGAACCTGATGGCCCATGGGGTACGAGCGGTCGGGAACTACCGCTCCAATGAGGGGGTAGTCACCTGTGTCTCACCTATGACCATCACACTATCAATCAGGATGTATCGGAAGGGGTATAAGAATTATAAGATGGTGTCTACAATAAGCGATGAGAGTGGAAGGTCAGAGAATGCTGAGAGAAGGAATCGTCACATATCGTCCTCCAACCGACCAATAATATCAACTGGAGCTTCCGACTTTGTGAAGACCTTCAGACCCAGCGTGACTTGGGTTGCGGAGGGATTCATTAACCCGACAAAAGGATCATCTGGTTCGTCAGCGTTTAATTGACACTGAAGCGCCGGAGTCTTCTCTCCGATACCAAATATCTTCTTTAAAATGGACTTCTTCTTCGGAATGCGACGAGGACGGCCTTTGTGTTTTGCCATATATGCAATGTCTTTCTGTATCACATGTTCCAGAGATACGGGAACAAACTTCGACGCGGCCCCCTGAACGTAGTCTAGAGATGGCATGGTCAATGATCACACTGATTCGAAACTCAACTGAATGCCTCACTCGGTGATAGGCTTTGTCCAATGACCTTCTCGGATATGACTTTTGCGATTTTCCTAGAGTCTATCATATCCGGGATATCCAAAGTATCAGGCGGCTTTGGCTTATCCTGTATTGTAAAGGTCAGTGGGGTAGATAGCCTCAATCGGAGTGCACTCCACGTACATCTGAGGGGCCGTCGTCTTTGCTATCGGAATCGTCGTCGTCTTCATCCTTGGTCGACATCATCTGACTGTGCTCAATCTTGACCTGATACGCAACGAGTAAGGTCAATTTGAAGGTCATCTCTAGGCTGTCAATTGGGCACGTACGTAGACAAAGTAAATCCCAGCTTCGAGATTCAATTCTGTATTGACACTTCTTGTGAATGGTTGAGTATGAATAGATTCATCCGTAGGCTCCGTTTCGCCTTGTTTGACGACAACAAATCCAAGAGAAAGCATTGAACTCTGGGGTAGGCTCTTGTAGAAACGCCTGTTGAGTTCGGAGAGCGATATCACCGCCCTCGCGTCACATGGGACGGATAGCAAGACTGAACTGTGATAAGTAGAGTAGAAACGGGAGAGCGTTCGAATGACTTACACGAGACTTTGCCATATGTCCAAGGGCTTGGTGCGGCCTGGACTGGAACAGTCAACCATCGTGACGCCATGGTCCACTTTGAGTCAAACAGAAGCGTCCTATCAATCTGAGTGAAGCATTGCAGAAAATCGTCATCTTTTGGCATGGATAAGAAAGCGACACGACGAGAAAGCAGCTAAAGACTCACATTCCATGACAAACTGGCCATCATCCCCAAAGACATGACCCAATTCCGGTAGAATCTGCAGCCACTCGCCGGCCCACTCTTTGGATCCATCTGACCATCGCCCCGTCCATTCCGACTGACCCCATGGGTTCCGAATAACCAAAAACCGTTTCTCCTTGGACTCAACGGCGCGCAAAACAGAGTATGCGTGACCACCAAAGAGACCTTCCACTTTGACAGATGATTCGCCGTTGCGGGTATTATTCAGGGATTCAAACGCGCAGGCGAATAGCCGATCTTGATTAGCCTTCAGAAGCTCTTCCTTCCAGAAATGGTCTCGGTCAAAAATGTCCTGAATGACAGCAGGTCAGCCCACGAATGGCCACAGAGATTTTAAACCAACCTTGGTATGTATTAGCGCTGCCACGCCTCCTGTAAGATCTTCGATAGCCTCACGAGTGAAGCCACCGTCGATATGAGAGTAATTGCCGTAGAATTTGGCGTATGCCTTTTCGATGAGAGGTACCCATGTTTCTCCATGAACCCCGGACTTGGCAAAGGTGAGAGCCTTTCCTCCCTGCCGAGCAATTTTATTGAACTGTCTCTTGTCGTCGTGATAGAGATCGCGTTCTGAAGAAGTGAGCTCTTCGTATTTAGGCATATTGGTGCATAGCATACTGGAGAGGCAGTGAGTATGACAGCGACGCAAAATCTTCAAATTCCAACGGCTTACTCGTCCACAATCACACTCTTCCATCCAGAGTCCTTGTGGAACACGAATCCATATACGCCTACCTCCTCGTCGCGCTAGCTCATTTTGGATTGTAAGCATCGTGTAAGGAAATATTCGGAGGTGAAGAAGCGTACCGCAACGCATATCTCTTCGACGAGCCTCGGCATTGAGGAGATAGTAGCCAATCCAGACAAAAACCAGCAGTCGCCAAGACCGCCTTGACGGATATCGTTCGAGCTCGCAACGCCATCGGGATTGAAGAAATGCGGAGCGTCAAATATCTCTGTAACTCTCTGCACGCCAGTCGGCGCTTTGACTTTCTCAATCATCCCATGTAAGCAAGCGTCCGTATCGCCTTCAAGGTCAAATTCAATATCCCTAGAAAGCCGAGCTGTCAATCTATTCCAAGACCTATTGGTTCAATGAGAGCTGCACTAAAACTCACCGAAACTTCCTATTTTTCGCTCGACAATCCTTCGCAATACGCTCAACCTGTCGCCGACAGGTATCAAGCGCCTCTTGAAGGTCCGGTGTGGCCAAAAGACCCGGTGGTTTGTAGCTTTTCGGCGCTTCGCTATCCTTGTCGTCCGACCCCGTACGCTCCAGTGGCTTCATGTGATCTTCTTCTTCCATAGTCGTACTAACCTTCTTCGGACCATGATTCAAAGCGTCTTCTTTCGGTTCCGTTTCCGTTTCCTTCATCCTCTCAACAACGCAGACAGTTTTCTTGTCCCAGCTCTGCTCTTCAAGTTCTTGGTGTTCAGGTGGCTGGTGTGGCTTGTCAAGAAGAACACGACCCATGGTGAATGATGCAGTTCAAGAGGAGGGTTGTTATGACTCTTGATTTCCTCCGCGCACTTTCTGATATGTAAGTCGGAGAGCGCCCACACCGCCATGCCTCGGCCATCTCGACGAGCTACTGAACAACCGTAGACTCACCTATTCGACCATGTGAAAGTACGCACTTCCCTCAATATTCAGTCTATCGAACCTCAACATTTGTTAATGGAACAGAAAACTCGGTATGCTGAAGAAAACAAGCGTTGTGCGTGGACAAAGTGCAGAAAGGTTCGGGAACGCTAGCGCGGCTTCAGTTTTGATCCGATGACGTGTAAGTAACGGAGGCTGGACTCCGAAAACTAAATATAAACGCGATAGGCCGAGGGAATACGATGTCGAGCATAGAAGTACGGCTTGAATGAGCTGGAACTAGTCACAGTGATGGACGTGAGCATGCCGCCTATGTACGTGGCCACAGCCTCGGCTTAGACACACTGACCAAACATTCGAGGTGGAAATGAAGAAGTTCCAACTTGAAACTTGTGAGTGATAAGAAGGTAGTCGACATGGAAGTGGTGACGAGCTCATAAGTTCATCTAATTCACCGGTGTATACCGTCCTTCAAACGTCCTACAACCTTCGCGGGAGACTGAACATGTGTATAGACACTCAAGCCCAGTACCACGCCATCTTTCTCTAGCAAACCTTCGTAGAAGTCCTTCGGATCCACGTTGCGCCTAGTCTCTCTGGTCCAAATAGAGGAAACCATATGCCGCAAGGACTTGTTCTTGTTCTTGAGGTCTTTTGAGATTACTGTTTCCAGTGTTACAGGTTCAAACTTCGATGGCCTGAAGTCGACAGGTGAGCATACGAAGACACAGGCAACAGTCGTGGTGCTTACTTTTTAGGATAATTCGCAGCGAGTCTCTGGGTCTTGATCTTGTCGTTCAAAGCCTGTGTTAGCTGTCGAGTGTCGTACACCGAACCTACCCTAGGCTAAATCAATAAAGATGATGGTACGGTCATTTTCATGCAATACAAGACTCGAACTGGGAGCGACGCACTAGTTTCTGATCCCTTTCGTCGGGCTGGGACGAGCCATCCCAGCCCCCAACCAATTTCCACTCCGCCCTTTCGATTCTGACCTACCACCGCTCTTTAGAATCTTCAGCTCGTCGTCTTAATTCCCCCACTCACATAAACATGATACTTTCCAGGGCCCATGCTTGCTTCCAGAGTCACCCTACGACAAGAGGGCATTGCTTGTGATGATCTAGCGAAGGGTTTTGATTCCCCATCCTTGACAACAGAGAAGTCGAGACTGTAAAGAAGACATTGCGATTCAAGGTCTCTGAAGAATCTGGAGTTAATCTGCGATAGAACGAAGACTGCGGGGGTCTGGGATGGGATCGTGACGACAACTGTTATCGTAGAAGAATGCTCGAGGTGAGCGTGAATGCAAGCGTTGTAACACCAAAAGCGCTACGCACAAGATACGTCACCATACGACCAAGGAATTGGATCGGGTGATACGGGAACTTGAAGCCATTTCGACTGTGCAACCCAGCCCGAATCAAACAGTAGTGTTCGATCAATATGTGTAAAGCAATCCAAAAAATCGCCGTCTAGCATTCAAATGTATCAGCAAACACTCAAATACCTTCGAAAGCAAGGTTCACTTACATTCCATAACAAATTGGCCATCGTCCCCAAACGAATGCTCAAGTTCAGGGAGGATTTTGAGCCACTCTCCCTTCCATTCCTTTGATCCGTCAGCCCAAGGGCCGGTCCACTCCGATTCTCCCCAAGGATTACGAACAACGACAAACCGTCGACCGCGACATTCCCGAGCTCGAAGGACTGAATATGCGTGATTACCGTAAAGCCCTTGCACCTTGACGCTGTGCGACAGTCCCTCGTCGCGACTGTTCAATCCTGAGAAGTAGCATGAGAACAAGCGGTCTTCATTCGCTTTCAGCAGCTGTTCCTCCCAGAACTTATCGCGGTCCAGAATATCCTGAGAGCCGATCGGTGTTCAGAGATCGGGCGTCAACGATTGAAGTGGGACTCACGGTTGTCATGAAAAGGCTCGCAACACCCCTTCGGACGAAGCATTTCTTCAGCATAGCAAAGAAATGAGAAAAGATGACAATCTTACCCTGTCAAGTCCTCGATAGCTTCTCGTGGATAGCCGCCTTGCAAATTATTGTAGTTCCCATAGAACTTCGCGTACGCCTTCTCGATCAGCGGTACCCAAGTCTCCCCTTGGGCTCCCGATTTCGCGAAAGTCAGGTTTTCGCCGGCCTTTCGGGTGAGTTTGTTGAATTGGTCCCTGTCAGTGTACAACTCCTGCTCCTGATTTGTAAGTTCGTCCCATTTGGGTGCATTTGTGCATAGTAGACTGTTACGATCGTTGCACGAAAGGTAATGTGACCATTAGGGACGTCTGCGGAATCACAAAGTTTTGAAGAAAAACGTGTACTGACTCGTCAATGATCACGCTGACCCAGCCGTTGTCTTTGTAGAAGATGAACCCATACACCCCGACTTCCTCATCTCTCTGTAGGCCGATCAGACCGGTCATTCCAAAGCAGAACTAGAAGACTCGCATATACTTACAGCAACACAGACTTGTTGAACCAGCCGAGGAAGGTTGGATATCGTCGCAAGAGCACACAGGAACCAGCAGTCCCCCAAGCCTCCTTGAAGGATATCATCCGAGCTCGGTGCACCGTCTGCTTTGAAAAAATTCGGGCTATCGAAAACCTCGGTGACTCTCATGACACCGGAGGGGTATCGCGGTGGCGAGTTCCAATCCAAGCCAACTAAACACGTCCATCTGTCGTTCAGCAGATCGAAGTCAAGGTCTCTGTAAGTCGATAAATTATAGATTGGTCAGTCCAGCGCGTTCGCGACCGATCAATCATAAGCAGGGTCATTAAAGGCCGAACGAGAACCTTGTGCATGTAGAACACGAGGAGGGCGGCACGAGGAACATTGACGCTCACCGAAACTTGGTGTTATTTGCACGGGACTCTTTGGCGATAGCGTGTACCTGTGAGCGGCACTCGTCGATGACCCTCTCGAGGTTACTTGTAACCAGCAGTCCAGGAAGCTGTTTCGCTCTCTCCTTGCCCTTCTCCGACCCCCTCGCCTCGACAGGCTCAACCTCCTTCAGAGTCTGTTTCGAGTCCGTCTTCTTTGGGTCTTTCCCCTTCCAAAGCTCTTCTCGCAAGGTAGAGGTACTAGCCCTGTTGATTGTCTTGGTCTCGTCGGCCATGGGAGAGAAAGGAGTCTTGAAGGCGATGACGGAACGGTAGTGACAACCGTAACACAACCACCTGTAATAAACAGTTTCTATAAAGCGGGACGCCCGGCTCAAGGTATCCGCAGGCTAATATGCCACACTTGGCCAGTGCATGAAGAACGTAGAGGGACCCATAAACGTGCTGATTTGACAGTTTGCTTGTTTACTGCTTGCACCTTGCGCAGTTGTGCCCCACGAGCTCCGGCTCCCAAAGTTACGCGTAGGGGCTATTGGTCCTATGAAAGCTGATAAGAGACTCGGAGGATATACTTTGACTATTCGATGCTTTAGTCGAGGGGTGAACCGGCGAAAGAAAGTTTCAAGGAGGTTGAAGTCGTGAGAGCAAGCAAGCAAAGGCCCGGGCCTGTGATCGCCGTGGTCATCGGTCCAAGTTTGCCCTAAACGGCGAGATGGTGCAGTGTCCTGAGTTTTCAAAGAGTCATCGAAAATAGTTACAAGGGCACGGAACTCGAGAGACGACAATCATGTAGGGGCATCCTTGTACAGTGCCACAAGTTTGACGCCATCGGGGTGCCCGGTCGAAAACAACACAAATGGGGTGCTCCTCGCCGCTCGGACTCGAATGAAATTGTCGAGAGAATCGACAGCAGACTTACATATCAAAGAACAGCAAAGCCCTCTCTGCCCCGCTACTCCAGCCTAGATGAAGACATCCATAACGAGCTCCGAAGTCCAACATGCTGTAATTACATCTTCTCGAAAATGTCCAGAAAGGGTGCCACAATCCAAGGTTCATAGTGTATTCAGCATTTGTAAGTCAACGACCGTGGAGCGGTCAGTAAGGCAGAATCCAACAAACCCAACCTTCATCGACGTAGCCGAACCTCACAATACTCCCGAACCTCTCTTCGTCCGACATGGTGTAGAAGTGGTCGTTGACCGGGCCATTGTAGAGCCTGTACAACGGTTTGCCACCACAGAACGGCCCAGATACAGGAGTGTAGACATAGCCAGTAACACCTTCATCGGTGTAACCGAGGTCCTTCACAGCCCTGTCCCTTTCCGGAGCAGACATCGTGTAAAAGTGATCAGATACTTTGGGGTTCCAAAGCCTGTACAACGGCGCCGTGCTCGGCTGCTGATTGGCGAAAACATATCCTGAAATGCCTTCCTTGGTGTAGCCATAGTTCTTGGCAGCTCGTTCATATTCCGCCTCGTTGGTCGTATAGAAGTGGTCTTTGACGGTGGGTTGCCACATCCTGTAAAGTGGTCTTGCCTGGCGAGGATCGGCGCATAATTGAGCCTAACAAAAACGAGATGAGAAATCGGGCCAGCTCAGATACGAGAGGCCTTGAAACTGTACCCTGATTCCCTGATTATTCCTAGGCACCTTGAATGAAGCCATTTGAGTATCGTAGCATCATGGGAACAGTGTTGAGAAGACTTACAATATCGAGAGCGTCCGCCCTTGGGGAGGCGAGAACTCCGGAGAAGCTCTCAAAAAGCGAGAGGAAGACAAGGAGGGCGGCACAGCGTAAAATTTGCATAGCGATACAAAATTTGTTTGATCAACAGGGTAAGGTTACTTGGGGGTGACGATTTGAACCAGATTACAGCTGTCTTTTATACAGAGTCACTCCTCCTCTGACTAACGCCGTTATGGCACGTAAGGGTGGCTATCCCGCCCATGAGGTCTATGCAAGTGATCAATATCGAGACTAGACTTCAAGGGGAGGTCAACGGGCTCAATTCAATAAAGCCGCAACCCATCTCTGAGTGATTCGCTTGAGCATAGAGGGATCGAGCAGAATGCTTTGGGTTGTGGTCATCGAGTACTCTAGAGAGCGGTATGCCAGCAGCACCCTACGAGCAGTATCAATCTTCAAACGGACACGAGAACGTTCCAGCCAGCGAGAAGACCTGCGTCAAAGCCTGGTTGGTACCAGGGCGTCAAACCGGTCTCGTGCCTTGATCAACAGCGTGAATGCTCAGGACGCTGGCATAGGAGGAGGCCAGCGGATGCATAGAGCGGAGAGGTCATCAATTCAGTCAGGCCGTTGGCAGATCCATAGAGAGTCGCATGACCAGATAAATGAAAGACGGATGCCAACGCAAGCCTCGAGAAGGAGGTATTAGTTCTAACGGAGCGGAATTGTAACCTGTTGCCAGGGGCCAAGGGCATGGAGAGTCTGTACGCCGCACAATCCATTAAATGACCTTCGTATGTCGCAACCCATCGTATTTTTGAGGCGGTGGTGCAAATGATATAGCTGACCGTTGCATCGACAATTCCGCCAGCCGTGCGGATGTTTGCAAGGGCCAGAAAGTCCGAGTCAGCGAAGTAACAGTTGACGAGAGGACGTTTAACGGTCGGCAAGTATGCCAGGAATCGACGAGGCACAAGAACAGACGCTGGACCAGGTTCAGCAAGGAGATGGGAGTTCAAGCACGAAGAGCACCGACAGAGATCTGATCGCGGACGGACTTACGAGCCCCGGAAAGATCCGTGCACTCGAGACAAACCCTTTCACTCTAGCACTTCATTGAGTTGCATCCGAGGTAACCTCTCTCTGAGCCCTATTGCCACGTACCCAGCTCGATTCTGATGTCGGCCGTAGTCTCTAAAAAGGCTGGAAATGGGTACAAGTGCACCTGGACCCCAACAGAGAAAGATCGGGATGAGTATCGAGATGAGCCGTTCCCTAGTGCTCTGGTGGATGTTGGGCAACATGGCGCTATGTGAGTACTCCGTGGCTGTACTGCTCGAGTTGGGAGGGTGAGTTAATCTACTCTTCATAGATTAGAGCCGATCACCCTTCGGGAATTGACAATGCTGCAATTCATCAACAGAGTTACTGATAAGCCAGAATGGACGACGAAGGTGCGTGGCTGTCTGGTAAAGATCTGATTCCACCATGGCTGATTAGAACCAATTTTCCAGGTGTTCGACGAGACCATCATTGCCAAATGGGAAGAGGAGACCGTTTGGGATTCCGACTCTTCCCCTGACACCGAAATGTCACAAAAAATGTTCAACTACTGTATCTCTGAATTGCAACATCGCGCGAAAGAGCACCTCAACTCTCCGAGAGGCGCAATACGCGTGTTCAACGGAGACGTATACAAGTCCGACACTGCAGTAGCCGAGGAAACTAAGCTCACCTTGCAGAAAGCCATCCAGGTACTGGAAGATGTGCCGGAGTCGCAGAAGGACTGGCATCCAGGCTCAGGTGGCAAACTGCTTGACCTCGTTCACCCTAGCCTTTTCCCTTTGGTCTATGGGATATCCAAAGTTCTGCCCGTCGGCGCTCCAATCACGACCCTCGAGGACTGCATCACGAGGTGTGGAGAAGGGAACATTATTCCGGTACAGACCGACTCGAATCACCTCTCTGGTAAGGATACTTGGAGTGACAAGTTCCAATGGCTCCCTTGCGAAGTCGATATTTCGGGAGAGAAGCCTAAAATCACCACCTATATCAACAACCTTCATCCCCAAAAACATGTCGAGCTGTACCACCTTGTCGAGGACATCATTGATGCCTGTATTCCACTCTGGGAAAGGACGCTCGTACCGACCGACGAGCTTGTTGACACCCCTCCACGCATAACCTACACCACCGCCAGCTGGGACCCGGATTATGGAACCTGGGACTCCGACGATCAGCAATATGATTCGGACAATTGGCCAATATATGAGAGAAAGCGAGCGACATTTGAAGAAACGAGGAAGGTTGAGCAACCTGAACCGCCAGCACAGTTCGAGCCATTCGTTCTTGAACGCGAGCCTTCGAGTCTGAAGGAGAAGTATGGCAGTCTACCACTGCAGGTCATCGTGAAGCTGGCAAACATTGAGCTGTCGCCCGAGAAACCGAAGTACGAAGGGGGGACGTGGCATGTTGAAGGAAAGAGGGTGCGTTTTGTTATTTCCCGTTGTCTCTTCCCAGTCCCAAATTGACGATGACCAGAACGAGTCCATCTGCGCGACAGCTATTTACTATTACTCCTCCGAAAATATCACCCCCTCATCGCTGGCCTTCCGACAGCAATCTGCAGGACACTCTCTCAGGGATATATCCTACGAGCAAGATGAACACGACTTCCTCCGGGACGTATTCGGCCTGGAAAACTGGAGTGACGCCATTCAGGTAGTTGGCGACATTGATACCCGCGAAGGCCGCCTCATTACCTTCCCCAATATCCTCCAACACCAAGTTCAGCCTTTCGAACTCTTGGACCCTACTAAAACGGGGCACAGGAAGATTCTCGCCCTGTTCTTGGTGGACCCCAATTATCAGTACTGCAGACATTCCGTGTCAGAGGCGAGATTGGTGGTGGGATGAGATGCTGAAGGTGACCTCGACGTCGGAGTCTTCAAAGAGGTCCTCTGTAGCTGAAGCCAAAGTTTCTGGAGCCGTCGGAGTCCACAAACTCCCTCCCGAGCTGCAGGAAATTGTTTTCAACGACGTGGATGAGTTCCCGATCATCATGGCAGAGGCCAAGGTGTATCGAGAGCAGCTGATGGAAGAAAGGAAGAAGTTCGTTTTGAGTCATCAAACCGAGTTTGCGGCTCAAACAATCTCTCTTTGCGAACATTGAGCTTTTCTATCCGTATTCACTTCAAATTTTGTCTTGCAAGCCGCACTTCTCATGCAAAGGTGGCTTGAGCTTCAATGGCACCCGGTTCCACTCTTCATCCGACGGAATCAAGTTTGCAAGGCAATTGAACAACTTTTGACTGACATTCTAATGAGACAAAAATGACGAGCAGCACTAGCCACTCCTGCTGCTTAGCGAGGGACCTTTTGGTCATTCAAATGCGTTCAAATCGGGTTCAAACAGGGTGTCGGAGGGCGCTAGCGTTGAACACGGAAGAACGGCTCAAAACTTCTCTTGGTGAGAAGTGGCGCATCGCGAACCAACAAATATAGTATCCAATAATTATATATCTATCTTGACAGTTTTCTTAAGAAGGGAGATAAAGGTCCGCACAGATAATCAGAAACGTAGAACCCAGCCAACCACACCCTCATCGGAGTATCCGTACTTGACAATGGCTCCGTTCTTCTCCTCCTCCGACACAGTATAGAAGTGGTCGCGGACTGGGCCCTTGTAGAGCCTGTTCAAAGGCTTGCTGCCGCAGAAAGGTCCGGACGAGGGGGTATAGACATAGCCGACAATGCCTTCAGAGGCGTATCCTAGCCCAAGGGCTCTGTCCCTTTCATCGGCGGACATGGTGTAAAAGTGGTCGGCTGCCTGGCCATTCCAAAGCCTGTACAACGGAGCCGTCCCCGGCTGGGCATCGGGGAAGACATACCCTGCGATGCCTTCAAGAGCGTAGTTGTAGACCGAGGCAGCACGCTCATATTCGGCTTTGTCGGCGGTGTAGAAGTGGTCATTGTCAACACCTTTCCACGCCCTGTACAACGGGGTAGCCTTGCTCGGATCCGCGCAGTCTGGTTCCTTGAGAGCCTAACAGAAACGACTTTAGCAAAATCCTCGACAATATAAGGCACCTGATCAGCATACATTGATTCCAATCCCACCGCTAACAGCGTTGTTGGAGACAGCCCCCTGGTAGTTGTTTCCGGTGAGCGTCTGAGATGAAATTGCATGAGCACGATGAAGCGTCTAGTACAAGAAGTGGAAGACGCACAATGCTGAGAACCTCCATGAGAGGGCTGGCCAAAGCCTGGGAGGCACACCCGAAGACGGAGAGATAGGCAGCAGCAAGTTTGAGGAACGAGAGTTGCATGGTAGAGAATCAAAGGGATCGAAGGTGGGCTAGGTTTGGTAGGATCGCACTGTTGGGGGGATTCTGGGAGATGTGAGGAAGGGTCAGGCTACCCTTTATACGAAATGCCCTCTGCGAAAACTGTCCGGTGCTTCTGGTGTCCCACACAAGTATACAGACTGGGCCCAAAGCCTCAAGACGAGGAGCATGAAATTGTTGATCATGCGATGCCACTGAATTTCTGTCAAGAATGTGTCACTTTCCGGTGTTTTCAATTTCCGTGGAAAGTCAAGGAGGAATCAAGGAACCAGATACTGGTCAAATGTCGAAGAAACAAGCAGATTTGGTCAGCTCAAATCGCGTTGACAAAGGTACTGAGCCCGCCTGGCCACTCTATGTCAAACTTTGGTCATTCTGTCCAAAGCCATCATAGCACACGCCAGTAAACGTTGTCGGACGGAGCTCTCTCAGCGCTGCATTGACGCTTCGAATGAATGATTGAAGCAGAGGCTATCAGCCAAGGCAACCTGGACTGACCCAGACGAAGAGGGAGCTCTCCAGTTCAGACACCTTTCATCAAATCGCCGTTGGAGAAGAAACAGAGCATGGGACAGAGACATTAGCAGCCTCAGTCGGGCCTTGAGCCAGTCCCAGCCCATCCAAGTTGTCACAAGATAATACAGTCTGCGAGAAGGGCTGGAGGGGGGGTACCAGGGGGGGTACCAGAAAAGGCGAGAGTAAACAGCATAGGACAATGATTTCCCCAGGCGAGCCTCCCGATGGGAAATGACTCTGCAACATACGGCATACGGCGGTGTGCATGTCCCGAACACCAGCGTCAAGATGATTATGAGATGCGATTGGACAACGGGAGAGTAAACGATCATTGAGCCTGCCATGACCGTCTCGGTGTCTCTCGTCGGTACCCCTGGTAAGGACCTGGACAAAGGCCAGAGTGGTCTTGGAATTCTGCAGCGAAGAGGGTTCATGGAAATTACGAAGTGATGCTGGTCCCTGTTGTCGACACCAGACAGTATCTGATCATGATTGAAAGGAGTGCCACCAGAATGGATTGCTCAGGGCGCAGGGGAGACGAGACCGCGAGATGAGAGGGAGAAGGCGGAAATCATGATTTCCGGTCTGATGACAGATGACCGGACCGGGAAGCAGCGGGCACGTGCGGGTATCTGTATGACCAGCCATGAACTCGAGTGCAGAATTCGTGTCTGTTTAGAAAATCTACATTTGCCACGAATCAAACCTCCAGATTCTGGGTATAAATAATCAATTTCGAGCTTGGAACCTTCACGTCTAACTTATGAGATTCTGGTAGCTGCAGTCGAACGTTGAAGCTCTTGCCTACATCCTCAGCCCTCAGGCCTCAAGGGCCAACAACGCCGGTGTTCATATAAAATCTACCGTCAACAACTTGACTTTTACGCTTCAAACTAGGCCCCTACGATTGCACCGAAGGTTCGCATTCCGCCCGATAGAAGACGCATGAGGGAGCTGGAGTGATGATTACGATCTTAGCAAGACTAACTCTTCTGGAATACTTTCACCTTCAGGGGCATCTGAGGCCCTGCCTCGGGCTTGGACTTCAGGAAAGGTCTTTGAACGACAACAAACTTCTTCCCAATGTCTTCTACCGGACCTGCGGCTTCGAACTCAAAAGCTCGAATCAATGCGAAGAGCACCGATTTCATCCTGGTGAGCGTCAATGAGAATCGACGTAAGCTTTGCAACGCCCCTCACTTACTCCATGACAGCAAAGCGATAGCCTATGCAGGCTCGAGGTCCGCCAAGAAAAGCGAGCGAGTTACTCCAGACTCCCGGAATCCCAGTTGCAGTGTCAGGAATGGACGTCATCCAGCGTTCCGGTCTGAAAGTTGGTTGATTGAATCAGTCTCGCATGCGTTCGCCTGAGAACGGATTCTTACCTGAACTCATGGCTGTCTTCGCCCCATATTGCGCTATCGTTGTTGACAGGAACGATTGGAACAATGATCATCTGGCCCTTTTGGACGCTACAATCACACCACGGATCAGCGGCTGCTTGAAGGCAAGAAGTTGGACATCTCGACTGACTGAAGGGACTCGTGAATCTTGCCTTCCTTATCCCTGACCGGAGTGCTCAACGGCAGCACGTCGTCTTCGACAGACACTCGAAAAGTGAAAGGTAGTGGGGCGTACAGGCGCAGAATCTCACGAACAACAGCATCCAGGTAAGGTAGGGTGTTCAGTTCGTCCATGGACGGGCTGTCGCTCGGAACCCAGAATAGCTCGTCTCTGAGCTTCTTCTGGATCTCAGGTGCTTTGATTAATGCGTACAGACCCCATACGGTGGCCGTGCTACGGTGAAATGATCAGCAGACTTTCGTATGAACAAGATACGTTGAGAGCTGCCTACCTAGTCGACTCGTGTCCAACTGACAGAAAGGTCGGGATCTCTGTAATGGAAAGCCACAAAGCTTAGTTTTGTTGAAGCGGTCGATAAAAGCTCTAGCCCTCACGAGCGAGAATTTCCGCGTCGGTCATTCGTTGGTCATCTGGAAGGTCTGTTGCCATATTCGCTCGCAATAAAATAGTCAAAAGGTCCTTGTTCTTCAGTGATTTTCTGTCCGCGTTGTTGCTGCCAAGTATCTGTCGTTTCCCTGTGGCGATCAGCTCCCTTCCTATGCTCTCCATGATGTTATGGGCTCCTTCTACAATTGGATCTCCTCTCTTCGGCTGTAGGGATACGTCACTCAGATGTTCAAGCAATCCATTTCAGAGGGACGATCACTCACCAACCATCGCAAAGAAGGGAAGGCTGCCCGAAGAAATGAGACGGGAGAGAACTTGACAAGATTCTCCAATATTTTGTGGAAGGCGCGATTCAATTCTCCGCTATTCTCTCCCTCGGACAAGGCATTGAATCTATAGTTGAAGCCTGGAGAGGTCCATTAACTGAGCCCTCGTTCGTAACAAAGCTTGAAGTACTGAAACACACCAGCCAATCCGATAATGTCTAGCGCCACTCTATTCATCCAAACCAGTGCGTCGATATTCCCTATTCCACCCTGGCTTTGGATCTCTGCTTCCCAAATATCTCGCAATTCCAACGACTTTTCGATGAAAATGTCGGTCAGTTCTCGAATCTGGGATGGGCCAAATGCTTGGTTCATGACTCTACGCTGAGATACGGACAAGGCGTCCGTGAGTTAGATGAACTCAGGCCCATATCGAAACGTTGCTAACCTGATTTTTATGTGTATCCCCTTCAACCACAACGAGTCCCTCCCCAATCACTTCCTGAATCCTATACCTGAACCATTCAGGTTTCTGGTATATGTAGTCCTTCTTCAAAATGTGATTCAGAGCTTTCAGATCCGTCGTATACAACTTGCTCATCTTGAGTGTTGGTCAGTATCGGGCCGGAAGAAAGAGGGCCATCTTCCTTCGACGTACCCCTACGAAACTCTGGAAGTGGATCGTTGGTCCGTATTCCGCGACCCATTTCTCTAAAAGGTCTGTGCCCTGTCAGTGTGATAGAGACGGATCATAAGCAACGGAAACCCCAGAATCGACGCTGCGCACCTCCTCGAAGATCTCCTTCTCGTTCCCATAGACAAAACTCGGGCTTGGAGGGCCAGGGAGGAGCCTCACTAGAGAGGTCCAGTTGCTGTAGAAAAACCACACGGCATTGCATACCCAGTAGACCAGGAGTGCTACCACAATGGGCGCAACAAGAAGGAGAAGTAGACCCATCCCAGTGTAATACTAGAGTGGTGGCAGGGTGGTGGCGACAACTGGCTCCTTGGGGTCGAGAATCTAAACGCATCGCAGGGTAAGTAGCGGAGATTTATTGCGTCCAGTGGCCAGATGAAGAGGCAGCATCTCGTAGCACAAGTTCCCGACAGGCTGGAACCCATTCAGGGCCATATGGAGGACACAACGGCCGCTCCCCGCTCCTCGGATTTGAGCACATTTCGTGGAAGCTCTGAGCCTCTGACCATGACAAAGCAACGGATTGGTTTTGGTAAAACGTGTGGTGATGTGGATTGAAGCAACAGGTGCTGAAAGTCAAGCTTAAGCCCAAGATCATGTCAGACTACGTCGAGGTATTGCGTGCGATTGAAATGGTAGTGGGCACAGTGTTGGAAGAATGAACGGCTCCGAGTCGCCGCATCATCCTTTCCTTGAGCTCCTTGCTACAGCGTCCGAGGGTCTGCGTAGGCGCGCGTACTGGAAACAGATGGCACTGTCCTCATCAAAAAAACCAGGCCCTCAATTGGTTGGCCTCGGAAAAGGTGAGGGGCTGGATGCGAGTGGTGGCGAGTTCTCGACGAAAAGCAGAGCATTGGAACCATGTGACAGTGCCAGGAGGGTTGGTGGATTGCAGAAGGCTGGCTCTGATCCTGCGTATCCTGGAAAGGGAAGGAGAACTCTTGAAGGAAGAACTTCTATGATGTACGATGGGAAGGCATCAGAAGAGAGTCCGTTAGAATGAATAAATTCAATGAAAACCATGTATATCTCTATGTATATACGAGTCGACGACAAACAATCGAAAAAGTGTTTCAGCAGTGGCAGCAGCAACAACAGCAACAGCGAAGTAAAGTCAGGATGTAGAATATATATGTATGTGGATGACCCCAAGCAGTCGTAGTCGTGCTAGTCACTAATGTGAAAGTAAAAGTAGTAGAAGTGAATGTAAGTTGAGAGAAAGGAAGAGAACCGAAGCCGCAAAAAAAGTAAGTGTAGTAGTTAGTCAAGAGTCCATTAAAGAAAATATTACATTGCCCGTTACACAACATCACGAAAAACTTTTGGTATGCCATTGGCTGCAGGAGGGAGTGCAGTGGTATCTTGACGCGTCCAGGTTTAGAGAGGGAGGGAAAAATGAGATTCTTAGTCGAACGCCAACGCTCGTCCGGCAAGCGTTACGCGCAGCCGATCCAACGACGACGTCCACGTCGGTTGAATGACTGGATCGAAGGTGGGATGGATTAGTGTGCCGAGCTGCCATTCTGCGTCTGCGCAACCTCCTCTGAGCGCTGCACAATCACAAGACCCGTCATGATAGCCGAAAACGAGAGCACCAGGGAACTCGCAGTGAGGACTGCATAACGTGCAGACGACACCCCGGTCATAAGGGACACCACGACAAACACGTTGAGCGGGATCCTGAACAGCGCCGAGAGCTATTAGGTCGGAGAAGAAGACATCAGTGTTGAGAACCCTGATCGACAGATACAAAGAAAAAGATAACGTACAGTTGCACGATGCTCATTCGAAATGAGGGTTCCACGCAGCATCCCCTGAACTGGGTAATAGACCCCAACACACGCCTCAAACAAACAGAAAGCGAAGAACCGCTTCCTTTCATCCCGGAACGCGACGCTTGCAGCAAGCGACATTGCGCTAACTGCGCACACGATGCTGCTGAGCTTGGCGTGGACGGTGAGAGACGAGTCGCCTCCGCGAGAAGCGTTTCGGGCTGCGATCGAGGTGACACCGGTGTAGCAAAGCGAGCCGAGCATCATGGAGATCATGAAAGAAGAGAAGATGTATCCTAGGGGCAATGTTGCCAACATGGTGTGTTCCTGCAGAGCCGGGACCCAGAGGAACACGAAGAGGTACATTGATCCCTCAAAGCATGTCTGGGTCAAGCCAAGGACCAAGAGAAGTGGATCTGAAGGTGCGAGGTTAGCGCAAAGACATGCATCGAATAGAAGTGACACTACCTCGTTTGACGATCGACCATGCCTGACCCAACCTCTTGACCTGGAAGAGATCAGAGTCCGCCTGTCCACCTCCGCTGCCATAATTCTCGGTCCATGTCCCACGGATGACAACCCATGCGAGGATGAGCAGGGCAGCGCTAGCAATAAAAGGGGACACGAAGGAACTCGTGACACCAACGAGCTGGTTACTGACGACTCCAGCACCAGTGGCGACCAGACCGTTGAGCAATGTCGCGCGGCCCATGATCGTCGAGAGATCCGACGAGGCGACACCGGAGGACGTCGAGGCTGAGATAAGCCATGATTCGAATGCGGAGAAGAGAATAGACGTGGATACACCGCCCATGAGACGTCCTAGGAGGAGGATAGGCGTGTAGGGGATCGCGATACACGCGCATGCGGCAATGTAGGTGATGCAGAATGCTAGACACAATCTTCTCCTTCCACTAGACGCGACCATGAGCGCCACAAGCACATTAATGAAAGCTGCACGACGTACTGTTGGTCTGCCCATACTCCAACCAGAGGGGCCGCAAGACCTGCCGACAGGAATCCGGTCACGAAGAATACGGCCACCATCCTCTCCGGGAACCCATACTGTTCACGGTATAATGAGTAGACATAAGGCCCTTGCAGCCAATCGGCCCCTGAATACAGTATAAGCATCCCCCCTAGAGTGCAGAAGAGCTGCACAAACTCACCCATCACGATGGCGTACACCAGCAGGTACTTGCGCGATAACGCAGCAGCTGCAGTCGCACTTCCCTGCCTCCCGTTCTCTAGTCTATCGTCGGCCGTCTCCTTTGCCTTGCTTGCTCTAGAAAGCTGCCTGTCGACGAGCAGCCCAATGCAGCACACGATTGCGAGGATGATGAGCTGGAGCTCATAGAAATCCGTGACCCTCATGATTGCTCCTGATGCGTGTCCGACCGTCGTCCCGGGGAGAAAATGAGGAGATTTTCGATGCCAGCTGGCGAAGGCTGGGCTTTTGAGTTGTTGAAACTTGGTTGTTGAAACCTGGCAAGAGCCAAAACTCCACAGCACTAACTGTCTAACTACTACTGCCGCCTGCCAGCCGTGCGCGTGAGAACCGAAAATGTGGGGGTTTGGTGTCCCATCATCCGTCGAGCGCTCGATATTTTAAGATTCCCGGTGCCTGAAAAGCAGCCATTAAAACGATGCTGGGGAGACCTGTATACTTGGTATTTAGAGTATATCGTTCGTGAGCTCAAGATGCACGTCTACAACGGTTCACAGTCGCAAAGAGCATAAACTGAGCAGCCAGGGACAGGCACCCTCAGACATCTCGTCAATTACGGGGAGCTCTTGGCAATGATCGTGGTTCCTTGTGCCGAGGCCTCGGTGATTCTTGGGCGAAATCTTGGGTCTAACCGATTGCTGCGGACCACAAACCATGCTTTGCATCCCCAAGTGTCGTTTCAAAGTTTCAAGTAAGGGTACACGCGAGAGTGAAATTTCAGAAGGAGAAAAACTGCCACAAGGAAGAAGGTTCTGCGGGTTGAATCTGGACAGACCCGTGAGGCGCCCGGATCGCCGAAACTTGTTCAAAAGTTCACCTGCTTATCGCGATCCGTTAGAGGAACGTACTGCAGGATATGATCAGCAACGGTGGCGGGAACGAAGGAGTTAGATACGCACTCGTACATCCATAATCCTCTTTCTGGTGATGTTCCCATTTTCGTCTTTGTCGATTTGTTGAATCGACTGCGAGAAGCTGCCTACAGGGATAAACATTCGACCCGGGCTTGCGAGTTGTTCAAGTAGGGCGTCTGGAACGGTTGGCGCTGCTGCTCCAACATGAATCGCATCGTAAGGACCTGGAAATAGTTCCTGGTGAGCAACGACGTCGTAGAGTCTGCAGATAACCGTACCTCCGGCAGCGTATCCCTGCCTACCATCACCAGCTATGATCTCAATCTCCTTGGATTCCAAAGCCTTGCCCAGGCCATCCTTTTTCAAGTTTCCGACGGACCAGTCAACCAGCTCAGGAATGTGGTCAATCCCCACAACCTTCCCTCCTTCGCCAACAAGGTGGTACAAGACTGCTGCAAGGTAGCCTGAACCACTTCCTACGTCGAGCACCTTCGCCCCAGGATGGAGGTATGGTAGGAGGTGTTCTGAGGCATACCCGTGCTGAAGGCACTCAGTATGTGCTGGGATGACGCACGGAGCATCATGCTCACCATGTGCGGGGCGCTAATGGTTGCACCATGTCCGATTGACCTACGGGTACAGGGTGAGCAGCTTACCTTTGGTGATTGTTAGGAGAGTGAACGCAACTGAGGAGAGTCCTCGTACGCATCCTCTTTATCGAGGACATAGTTTGCTCTATCCACGGAGGTCATCGCCTACCAAATGGTATGGTTAGTTGCCGCCACACCAGTTATTCAGCCAACTGCTCGCACCTCGGCCACCCGATCAGAGCGCAGGATCTCTTTGCTCCTGAGGTTTGCGATGAGCTCAGCATTAGTAGATCCGCTGCAACGCCAGGCCATGATGTTCAGTGAGCGTCGATGGATGAGATCTTTGGGAAGGATTCGATGTCGCCGTCGTAGAACTAGGATAGTGGAGCACAATTGGAGCCTTGCATTCAGTTCTGGAACAAGTGGCGTCTTTTGTATTCTAGCAGCGCTTATCGCTGGTGGAAGTGCAGAAAGAAGAAACCGAGCAGCGTCATTGTCATTTATGGAGGTTTATAGGGAGAGAGGAACACAAGGTCTGCTAAGTGTTGCGAAATTAATTAATTTCACCCATAAATATTTATATTCAAGCTCCGCTTTCCCACCCTGGAAAATATGTGTCAGTCATCCACTCGACGCTGACCGTTCTTCCATCACCTTCATCCTCGCCGTCGTCTTCATCTCTCCTCGCAGAAAAAAATGGACGTCGATATGCGCAACAAGGACGACGACAAAGGCATCCTGATGCCCCCACCCACCAACAGAGACAGGGATAGAGACCGCGATTATGATAGGGACCGCGAGAGGGATCGAGACCGTGACCTTGACCGGGACAGAGATAGAAGAGACAACAGGGATAGGGACCGCGACAGGGACTTTGACAGGGACAGGAGAGACCTAGGTATGCTTTCTCCCCAGAAATGAAAACTATCATCAACATCTCATTCGTTTATTCCTTTGTCTTTTATATCAGGTGCTCGTCCCGCTAGGCCCAGAGTAGCCGACCACTGGGAGCCAGACAGGAGAAACGGAGATGTAAGTCCTGCATCATCACCATCTAGGGCAATTTTACTGATAAATTTGCTCAATAGCGCCGCAAGCGAGGCTCCCGCAGTCGTTCTCGTTCAAGGCGTCGCTCAGCGTCACCCCGTCGCCGCAGGCGTTCTCGTTCTCGTACCCGCTCAAGGACGCGCTCACGCACCCGCTCTCGCAGCAGGGACAGGAGGGGTAATGACTCGTTCGCTCGCTCCCTCGGCGGTCCCATGAATGCACCTCATGAAGAAGCCGTCGAGTTCGCCAAGATCAGCAAGAGAGAAAATCGTGTATACGTTGGCAACCTCAGCTACGACGTCAAATATCGTGACCTTATGGAATTTATGCGGGGAGGTGGGTTGGGGAATCTCAAACTAGTTGTTTTTCGTTATTCTTCGGGGATCGGCTCAGAGGGGGTTGTGTTGCGTTTTGGTTGTGGTTGTTGTGGTTTTGGGCTGCGGCTGCGGAGGAGGGTTCGAATCCGATGAATTGCAGCGCTCCGCCATCCGTCTATTGGAGAGGATAAATCGTTCGCCGAGATTTAGTTGTTGAGGGTTGCTTTTTGCCATTTGCTTTTTGACGGAACGGTTAGAGCGGGGATATTGATGGGATTTTCTTTTGGGATTGGCAGCTGGTGAGGTTCTCTTCGCCGAAGTTCTCGTTACACCAACCGGTATATCGAAGGGTTGTGGGTGAGTGCATTTCGCTGCCTTGCATCCCAGCACCTCGCTGATCGCAGTTTCTCTCAGAATCGTCGAATTTGCATCTCAAGAGGATTCTCAGCGATCTATCCGTGAATTGTCAGAGCAACCGTTGCTCGGTCGCCCTGTATTCATTCGTGAAGTATGCTTCCTCCACATCCCTATGTTGGTTCGATCGTGTTGCTAAAACAGCTTTTCCTCTAGGATCGTGAGAACGAAGCGCGCTTCGGTGCAACTCCTGTTCCAGGGAAGATTGGGATGGCGATGGCAGGACAGGGACTTCACTCTGCTCCTCCGCCCCGTCCTTTCGGCGGTCACGCTTTCCCTAACCCAACACAAAATCCGGGCAATCAGCTCTACGTCGGAAATGTAAGAGACCTCGATATGCTGTTAAATGGATCTCAATGGGCTGATCCCAAATTCGCTGTTAGCTCCCTTACCAAGCTGGCTGGCAAGACTTGAAGGATCTATTCAGGGCTTCTGGCAACATCATTCGTGCCGATATCAACATCGGAGTCGATGGTCGTCCAAAGGGATCTGGAACTGTTGTTTTCGAAACTGCCAAGGATGCCCAGTCCGCCATCTGTATGTTTCCTTATTTTCTTCTGGTCTGGGTGCATTCTTCTAATCTCGTTGGATAGCTATGTACAACGGGTTCGATTGGTACGGCCGCATTCTCGAAGTTCGAGAGGTACGCTTTCAATGTCACGCTCTCCGTATCAAGGCTGACATCGTCCCAGGATCGTTACGCAGGCCTGACTGGCCCAGGTTCTCGAGGAGGTTTCCGTGGCGCAGTACGGGGACTGCGAGGGGGTGGTTTGCGTGGAGGCAGAGGTGGCCTTCGTGGCGCCTTTGCAGGCGGCGCTGCTGGCGGTCGCGACTTCAACCAGGACATCTACGCTGATTACTCGGGTCCTGAGGGTCAGGGTAGTGCTGGCGGTGGTGGCCCTGGTGGTGCTTCTGGTCCTACCCACATGCGCGCAGACACCTTTGGCCCTGGATCTTATGCGCCCTTTGGTCCTAATTATGTCGAGCCTGACCCAAGTCAGCAAATCATGGTTCGCAATGTGAGTGGCGGCTGGGATGATGTTTCGAGGAGCACCGTTTTCTGATTTCGTTCTTAGCTTCCTTGGTCCACTGCGAACGAAGATTTGGTAGAACTGTTTGAGACCACGGGTCAAGTTGAACTCGCGGAGATCCTCTTTGACGGTACTCGGTCCAAAGGATGTGGGGTTGTGCAGTTTTCGGCGGTTCCGGAGGCAGAGACTGCTATTGCCAAATTTCAGTCCTACATGTATGGCGGACGTCCTCTAGGTACGCTCAACTTTGACACATTGCTAAAGCCCATGATCCTAATTGTTGTTCTTATAGACGTTCGCTTCAATGATCGATGGCACACTTTCACTCCATCAGCTGCGAAGGGAGGAACTGTTGTCCCCCTGCCCACTGATATTACGGGATGATGATTCTCGATGAGTATTTATTGCCTTTTTCTTTTCATTTTTTTCTTGGTGGGTGCATGTGTGCTTATCCGCATCGCTTCCGTCTCTCCTCCCCTCTCTCCTCCCTGCCTTGGGTCGAACTATGAGCTATAGCCTATGTTTACATCTTGGCTCCCAAAAACACCTTATTGTACATGCTTATTTTTTCATACACCGCGTATATTATTGGTAAAATCAACTCATGTTTTCGTGAAAGAAGGTTGATGTTTACTCCTTGCACCTAATCGGCTCGATGTACCGTACGGTGAGCTGTCGAGCTGAGTGAGCCACCCCTTCAAGCACCTCGGTCCTCCGTTGGATTACCCACCTATCTGGTTGTCAATTCATTTGAACCCGGGCTCATTGACCTAGAGCCACTGATATCTTTCCGGCTATCTGTTGCCAATTCGCTGGGTTTTCATTCTGTGGCTTGGCCCTCAAACGAGGCAATTACTTCCTTGACAAGCCATAACGAAGCATAGTCGATCCCATCGATTCTTTGTGATCTCAACTTTTAGAAATTCCATCTGTGTTTTGGGGAGCAAAACCTAAGTTTGGTTTGACAGGATCTTATCGCGTTCCCGCTTGCTGTCAAGAGTTTGCATTTTTATAGACTCGAGGGTTTGTCCACTTACGGTATGCCCTGAAAGGAGATGAGTCTGCGAGCCTGTCGGGTGTCCTTGGATTCTTATGCACATTCACGATAGGCGTTATCTATGGACCGGGCATGCATATTCTGCTGCACAGACGGTTCAAGGCAGCTCTCCAGCTGCTTGGTAAATTTTTGGAAGGCCTTCTGGCAGCCCATGAATTTCCGGGACCTCGTCTCTGAAAAGAACGTTCGTTGGCCGCTGAAATATCGGAGACGGGCAGACGTCGGGACGAATTGGTCAACGTGAGACCGATGACGGCTACTTCCATTTCCGGCATTACATGACGATTAATTGGGCATCGCGATATCGTCGATGGCTTTTTCTATGTTCATATAAAGTTCAGGGTAGATTCCTGAGCCTCATTCACCGCCGCCGCCCCTTACCTCTCCTTTCCTTCCAACCACCACCACCACCACCAGCAGCTATGGACTCGTTCTCAGAACCCTATACTCGCGAGGGGGATGATATCTCGCTCGACCAAGTCCGGGACAAGATTCGCCAACTCGAGGAGGAGCACAAGAAGAATGGCATCCCATTATCGGGGCGTATCATCCATGTAGTGCACTCGTTACCCATCACCGCGACCCTCGAATCCTCCAAACAACGCTCGAATGCGCCCCCAACACCACCCCTAGAGAGCGACGGCAGCGACTCCTCGGCGAGCAAGTCCAAGTCGGAATGGAGCCTCGCTCCTCGGTACGGCCATGCAGCCATGATTTCTGGCATTATGTCCGTATCGCAGAGCCATGAGCAGATCATTGTGGGCTGGACGGGCGATATTTTGACCCCCGGTGCCCCTGCTAACGCGAGCACCACCAATACGTCAGCGGACAAGATACTGACAACAAACGTGTCATCGGAGGAGAGAGCTGAACTAGAAGTAGCGCTCAAGGACTTCCAGCCCAAGGAGAGCGACCCCGACGATGAAAAGTTCCAGAAGGCGACTTATGTTCCGGTATGGTTGGACGACAAGATCGCCCATGGCCACTACGATGGCTATTGCAAACAGAGTATGTTCTTCGCTTTATTGACCATCGCGAACGCTTGACTGATCTCTAAGCTTTTCAGCTCTCTGGCCCATGTTCCATTATCTCCTCTGGCAGGATGTCGCAACCGAGTATGCCTCGGCCGATCAGCACTATCCCCAGTACGAGGCCGCCAACGCCGCCTTTGCTCGTCGGATAGTCGAGATCTACCAACCAGGAGACTTGGTTTGGGTGCACGATTATCACCTCCTCTTGCTTCCGAGGTACGTTTTTTCACGCTCCGTTCTAGACCTTCCGATGACTCGGACGCGCTAGTTCCGGAACTATCTTTTCTCCCCATTATTCATGCTGATCTTGACCAACGTTTTCCAGACTCATTCGGGAGTCACTTCCCGAGGCTGTCCTTGGTTTATTCATGCACACACCATTCCCGACAAGTGAACTGTTCCGCTGCCTTCCCCGTAAGTTTTATCTTTCGTGCTTTGCATTGACTGGGTTTCATCCGCCGACTTTGGAGTCTGTCCGAATGTTTATCATCCAAATTCCTCTGCGGGGAGCGCCGGGTTTTGCGTGCGGTTTTCATTCCGTTTTCTTCGTCGCCTTTCGTGGAAGTGACGCGTCTCCGATGGGTCCCCGCATACACCATGTGGTGTCAAAAGGAACTGTCCAGACTGGCTTTCACAAGGCACAACGGGACTTCTTTCACCTTCTTGTGTTTTTTGTGACCTCCTGGGAATATCATTCTTTTGATTCGCTTATCGTGCCTTGAGTTTTGAGGATTGACGCCCGTGAATTGATGCTGACCCCTACGTCATAGGCCGAAAGGAAGTCCTTGATGGCATGCTCGGGGCGAATTTGGTCTGCTTCCAGGTTTGTTTTCCTTGGCTGTTTCCCAAGCCTCCGACGCTCATGAAACCCTCGCAATAGACTTACTCGTACATTCGCCATTTCATCTCGACTTGCATTCGAGTGTGTGGTTATGAAGCCAACTCGAGAGGGATTGACGTCGATGGGCACGTCACCGCTGTCATGCATTGTCCCGTCGGAATAGATGCCGAGAGAGTTGCCCGCGATGTGTAGGTTTGCTTTCATTCGGGATCCAATCGTAGACTAATCAACTCTTATCAGGCAAAGGCCCGGGATCCAACCCAAGCTGGAGGCTCTCATGAACCTATACGAGGGTAAAAAGATCATCGTCGGACGTGACAAGCTTGACGTTGTCAAGGGAGTCGTACAGAAGGTTCGCTTTGTCTCCACATTTCCTTCATTCGGCGCAGTATGAACCTTTCATTCAGCTTCGTGCCTTCGAAAAGCTGCTGCAGGACTACCCTGAATGGATTGGCAACGTCGTAATGATTCAGGTGACGAGCCCCGCCTTGACTGATTCGCCCAAACTCGAACGTCTTGTAAGCGAGCTCGTTGCCCACATCAATGGCGAATATGGCAGTCTTGATTTCATTCCTGTCCACCACTAGTACGCACGTTGCCTTTCCGCTTTCCTCGCACCGCTTGACGAAAGCTTCTAATCTAGCCACCAAACATTGAAGAAGGACGAATTCTACGCCCTGCTCAGTGTCGCAGACCTGGCCGTCATCACGCCTCTCCGTGATGGCATGAACACGACGAGCATGGAGTTCGTCATTGCTCAAGAGAAGACCAACAAAAGCCCGAGCGTGCTCAGCGAATTTATGGGGATCAGTAAGAACATGGAAGACGCGCTTTTGGTGAATCCTTGGGATCTGGGGGTGAGTTTATCTTCCCGTTCCGTTAAGGCCGTTGATCTTTGCCCAATCGGCCCTGTCAGATTACGGAGTGCTGATAATCGCGTTTCAAACGTTTCTACCCTCTTTCTCCATATAGGGAGTTGCTGCCGCTATCAACCAAGGGTTGCTTATGTCCCCTGCCGAGAAAGCCGCTCGCCATGCGAAACTATATAAGGTTGTCACCACTCATACCTCGCACAGCTGGGCTGCCGTCCTTGTCAAGATGCTTTTGGAGCAAATGGGTATCCAAGGAATGGCCCGACAGACCCCTTACATCCCCAGGGATCAACTTGAGGGGTTATATCACGGTGCGAAGAAGAGGTTGTTCTTGTTCGACTACGATGTGAGTGGTTTTCGTCGCTTCCGTTCTGCATGTCCTAAATCATGCGCGCTTGACCAGGGTACCCTCGCACCCATCGTCAAGATTCCATCGATGGCGACACCATCCGAAGCAACCCTAGAGGCACTTGAACGGCTATCAGCGGACCCCAAGAACGTGGTGTACATCATCTCTGGACGAGATGGCGAATTCCTCGAACAACATCTCGGACATCTGAAGAACGTCGGGTTCTCTGCTGAGCATGGCGCGTTCATTCGGGAGCGGGGTTCGGGCGAATGGGCGAACTTTACCCAGAGTCTGGATATGAGCTGGATGTCGGAGGTTGAGGAGATCTTCCGGTACTACACCGAGGTTTGTGCACTCACTTGATTTTGGTAGTCCGGCGGTCCGCTTATCTTTTCCCTTTTTTGTGATTGGTGCGCGGTATAGCGGACGACTGGAAGTCATATCGAAGTGAAGAAGAGTTCGATTACATGGCATTATCGAGGGGCTGATCCTGAGTGGGGGTGCGTTCTTTGGTTATCTACACCTTATCGGGAGAATCTTGCTGATTTTCTACGTGGTCTAGCCTGTTCCAATGCAGACAATGTCAGGATCTGCTGGAGAACAACCTTGCTCATAAGCGTCCAATCGAAGGTATGTGCTGTTGCCTTCGATTACGAACTGGATTGCGCTGACACCTGAATGTGTATAGTCCTTGTTGGAAAGAAGAACCTTGAAGTGCGACCTATCGCAGTGAATAAGGGTGAAATTGTCAAGAGGATTCTCTACCGGAACCCCGACGCTGAATTCATCTTCTGCGCCGGTGACGATAAGGTCCGCATTCTCCGAACCTATGCAGCTGATTGTTGTTGACCTGTCACTGTAGACCGACGAAGACATGTTCCGTGCCCTTCTTCTGTTCCCTCCTGGGGTCAAACAAGTGAAGATGGAGGCACCTCTCTCTGTGACACTCATCGATGGCGATGGCAAGCCCGCTGTGGATCTCGCTATCCAGCCGGAGGCTGTCTTCACCACCGCTGTTGGTCACAGCAGCAAGAGAACTTTGGCGGCATGGCACGTTACGACTCCTCAAGAAATCGTCGACCATATGCTCGACCTTGTACGACCCCAAAAGACTGAGGCTGCTGCTCCCCCCGCGGAACCAGACAAGTCGCATCTTTAGCACGCATGGTAGACGAAAGAAAAAACGGTTTGCAGATCTTCTAGACGGTGTCGTCGTCTTCCGACGTCCCCGGTTTTCTTGTTGTGATGGACGGACATTCACTTCGTAGCCTCCTGCAACACAGACACACAAACGCTCGCTTGCACTCACAAAGTTCACACTCCTGTATCATAATACCACGATCTCGTCGTCTAGGTCAAGTTCTCTTATGCCCTTTCTCTCTCTTTTTCTTGATGATATGATTGTGTCGTTCTTGGAGAAATTCGCGCTTATTTGTAACATATTTATAGGTTTGGGATATCGTCTTGTTTCTTATTTGTTATCGTCTAGACAGCTAAGTAAATGAATATATAGTATTTATGGGTCTATAGGAGTGGGTCCTGGAGGTCGTCATCGCACCCTCCGAGGGGAGCCAGACCAGATCTCAATCGGCACGCCGGATACTCCCGGCCCGGCAGTGCCGTAAAATCTTACCACACCGGGTTATCTTCAGTTCCTTCTTTCTCTCAACCGTCAACTCTCAGAGTCTCGTCTATGTCCTGAGCTCGTTCTACTCATCAGTGGCCCCCCTACATTGCCGCCTACTCTCCTTGGACCCTTATCTTGGGTCTTGGCTAATAGCTAGATCTGCGGGTCACCAATGACGCATCAAAGTCTTCGAAAGGTCAAACGGCCAGCTCTGGACGAAACCGCTTCATTTTGACGAAGCATCTTGCACTGTAGACTCTCAATGCCTATCTGATCATTTTAAATATCCTCGGGTCTCTTATGGCATCTCTCCGACCAGGAACATGAGAGACGTCGACGAGCGATGACAGGCCAAATGGCGGGCTGCTCCCTGCTGTACGTCTTTCTCGAAGGGAATGGAGCCCTTGACGCTATTTTTCGGGACTGTCTCTCCGCCGAATGCCTTATTCTCTGACTTTGTGGCATCTTTTCCCACCGGGAGGGTCAGCTGGACGCATACCAAGGTCGCAAGTGCTGTATGACTGCGAAATCCCGACTTGCTAATCCCGTTCTCGCGCACGATCTCCTGTGGCTCTGGAAAGGCTCTCGTTCTCTCATAAGCTCCGTGAACGCTTTGTGCTCTCTCAAGTGCCAGTAACTTCAAAGGCAAGGCACAGAACTGAACTGACGCGCTCCATGTTCCCCCAAGCCAGTCAGCCCAAGCGGCCTTGGCTAGCAATAGTCTCTTCAATCATTCATTCAAAGCGTCGATGGGGCGATGATCGAGCTCTTCTGAGCACGGTCGCTGGCATGTGCTAGAATGGTGTTGGCTAGAATGATAAATGTTCGACAGAAAGTGGAAAGACTGGGCGTTCCATAAATTTCTGCGGCTCATTAGCGGAACTTGACCAGTTCTGCTTGTTCATTCGTATTATGAGCAAGATCTTGTTCCTTGATTTTGCCTGACCTTTAACCGGAACTAGGAAACGCCGTAAGGTGTCATTTCTTTGAGAGGGATTCAGTGGCACCACCTGATCAATCGCCTGAGCTCCTCATCGTGTTTGGACTCGGTCTGTTTTGGAGACTTGTCACGGAGGCCAGAAGCACTGGAAAGATCTTGCAGAGGAGTTTTTTGTATAAAAGGTACCCGTTTCTCTGCTTGAGTCTCCCAGAATCCCCCAACAGCGCGATTCTATCAAGCCTCCACTGACTTCGAACTCTTTGGGTCTCTTCGCTATGCAACTCTCATTCCTCAAACTTGCTGCTGCCTATCTCTCCGTCTTTGGGGGCGCCTCTCAATCTTTGGCTAACCCACTCATGGAAGTTCTCAGCATTGTGCGTCTTGCAGTCGCTGAGACTTTATGTCACGTCTTGCTCACGCAATTCCGTTACAGACGCTCACCGAGCATGCGCACAACTACCAAGGGGTGGTTTCTAACAATCCTGCTGGCACTGGGGCTCAAATAAATGTACGGTGTTCAGTCTTGTTAACCATGGTGAATGAGTTCGTTGAAGCTGCTTCCCTTAGGCCCTGAAAGAACCAGACTGCGCGGATCCACGCAAGGCAGCCCCCTTGTACAGGGGGTGGAAAGGCGCCATCAATGACCACCTCTACACCACCGACAAGGCTGAATTCGATCGTGCCGTAGCGTTTGGCTACACTGCTGAGGGCATCGCAGGGTATATTTTCACCGACGCCCAGCCAGGAACCGCTCCGTTGTATAGGCTTTGGAGTGGCGCTGCGTCTGATCACTTTTACACCTTGTCCGCTGAAGAACGGGACAGGGCCGAGAAGGACCTCGGATATGCCTTTGAGGGCGTTGCCGGCTACGTCTATACTCCAGCGTCTGGACCGTTCTGCGGCAGTAAGCCTTTCTACAGGCTCTACAAAGGTCCAATCACAGACCACTTCTATACTGTATCGGAGGAGAGGATCAAGGCCATCGCCGGCGGATACTCCGACGAGGGTGTGGTTGGTTGGGTTCTGCGTTTCTGAGTGCGATGTGCGAGCGATCTGGGCGAAACTTTTTCGTATCCTCTTTTGACAAAGCTGTAATAGTATATAGTGAATTATGAAGTGTATGTATCTCGTACTACTATAAGTTTTGAGCCGGCTGGCGCCGCAGTGCCCGCTACTCATATTGTATCAGATTTCTATGGATGGCGAAGGGTGAGGTGGAAAGAAGACGGTTTAGTTCCGCGCGCTCGCTGACGCACGCCTGCGGCGTGCTCGCGCTCGCGCGCGACGACANAGACTATAAGACATAGAAACAGATCCTCCTGGGGTGGAAGCAGGCGAGATGCCGGCAAAATGTCTCAGGAGTAGAAT